>OZ001652.1:1662777-1790277 GCA_963924145.1 Pyrausta purpuralis | reverse complement strand
ACTCATATTCCCAGGAAATGAAAAGGGAATGGGTAGGATTAAGGCAATCCGCACCGAATATTGCTTTTCTACGAAGTGAGCAAAACTATACGTTGTTTTGTTTATTGATACAAAACAAAATCTGAGAACTTTGCGGGAATTATATTAGCGAATAAGGAAACTGTACACATTAAAAAAATAGAGTTTCACCATATTCGACCCGTCTGGTGTAGTGGTCGAGAAATCGCCTACTGCGCAGCGGGTTGCGGGTTCGATCCCCGCACAATACAAACATTTGTGTGCATGTCTGTTTGTATTGGTCTGGGTGTTTCCTATGTATATTATGTATGTATTTACAAAAAAAAAGTATTATATCCGTTGTCTGGCACCCATAACACAAGCTTTGAGTAGCTTACTTGGGACTAGATGGCGATGTGTGGGAATGTCCAAAGGATATTTATTTATTTATTTATTTATTCGGAATGCTGCCAGTTTTAAGTTTTACTTATTCATACCCTAATTAAATGCCTTGTTGACTTATTCAGACCCTAATTAAATGCCTTGTAGTAAGCAGGGATATCCTCTGGTCCCCATGTATATTCTAATATGCTATGAAGTATGACTATGACTTATAACAAAACCTGCTGTTCGGGTTATCAATAACACTGCTCTTCAATCAGTGGTAGCCTTTCAAGTATCAACGAGTAAACCGGGTATATTTCCTGTCACTGAGCAATCAAGTCTGTCACCAATCGATGGGAGACCGAATTACTGCTCGGCAGACCGAGGACGAGGCGTCGACATTCACAGTACCATTGTTTCTAATCGAGAACTACGGAATTTCACTTTCAGAAATGTATTTAGATGATATTGAACACCAACTAGAAAATATAAAACCATTTGAAACCATCAGGAAAATTATGGACCTTTATAAAATAGAGTCTGATGAGCCTAAAACCTTGGAAAACTGTAGGCATAGGGTATAACAATAAGTTTACTTGTGAATTAGGGAACTCCGAGAAGGCGCTTACCGGCCGAATTCGGCCAGCGCACGTGACAAAGAATTATTAGTAATTAATTAGAACTTCTCTAAAAATAAGGATAAATTTTAGGATAGCTCAATTTTGAAACAAATTTGCCTTCAGTTATGTTACGCCTAGAACTTAAGAATAAAAGAAGAAGACCTTAGAAATAAAAGACTGCCTAGAAACATTATTTAAGTTCAAACTTAACTTTGTGTGTGTGGAGTGAAGTATTCTGATACAACTAGGTCATCTTATTACAACTGAAGGTGAAATCAGAATCCTAAGTAGCTTAATTGTGATGACTTAAGTGAAAGAGGATTCATAGAAAAAAATGTTGATATTAAAAGCAGCTACTAAAGCAATGTTGAGTGATAACTAAGTGAGTTTTCTCCGACAAATGGTAGCACTGCAGAGCGAAGCGAAGGCATACCAGCTACTAAATAGTGCTTATAGCGCCACATACCGTGACGCAGTGACAATATCAGGTTTCTACCAACTCGCCCATGTGCGAATAAATCTGTCTGCCAGTTTTTTGGAATACATTTATCTTTCAAACTCATGATCAAAATTGTAGAATAGAGTTTAGATTTTAGATTTAGCCTTTAGTAGAGTCGTTCCAAATCAAATTATTCGACAATTTGACCAGCTCTACTAACCTCTTTTATTTCTTTTATATTAGCTTCTTAATGACCCCATCTTAGACCATGTCCTCATTTATGACACTTCTATGTGATAAATCACAATCGTTTTATTGGAAGTACCTATTCTAAGAAAATATTTAATTAAATGTAATTTGCAACGCCAATTGATACGTATTCTAATTCAGTACGCCGCCTACACAATGTAACCTTCATTCTTATCCACCAATATTGCAAATTCTCTGCCGTGTAGGTGTTAAATTCCTTCTTAGGACAACTTTTGATTTTCTGATGAAGATAGATCCGATTACGTTCGTGTCGTAACTCGAATCGTAATACATACGATATATACTCATACAGGGTGTTGTTTTGGTCAGCGACGAGCGACTCAGGGGTGGTTGTACAAACGATACAGATGCCAAAAAAATACTTTTTAGTGGAAAAAGCCTACAAAATCAATTTATTTTTACGATATAGCGAGCGACTCAAAACTACCAACACCCAAGTCACCTCTTCGAAGCTTACTAGCTACAGCGTAGTATTTCGTAGATACACGCGAGCTAAGATCGAATGTTGTTAAGAGGTTTTTTATAAAACTTGCAAATTTTATTTTTTTACTTTGAGCATGAGCATAACTCATATTATCATCCCTGAGTTAGATGTCACTGACCAAAACAACATTCTGTATAGGAAATCCCATTTTCGGGATCACCTGTAGATTGGAAATGTAGTTGGGATATGAAATATCCGTTCGGGCGTCTAGCTCGTTATTACAGGAGATGAAATTCGTTACGCTAGTTTCCTGGCGGGATTTTTGGTGAAATGAAATTATTTTAACACGGATTGGACCGGATCAACATCGGTGTTATGGTTATTCTATCTATAACCTTAAAAATATGATAGGAATCGTAGAGAGCCAATATTGATTTTACTTTAATATTTCGAGGTTCCACGCCCGTTTTGGTAGATAAATCACTAGAAATTTGATGTCTCGCGCCACCACAAATGATGCAGTGTTTTTACCATCAAAAGACTAATATGAACTATTTATATGGATGAATTATAGCAATGGACGAAAGAGCAGGTAGTTTCCCTTAGCGTTCCTCTCAGACCAAGGCTTTTATTTACGGTCACTCTTATATTTTCTCCTCTCCCTCTCCTCATCCATTTTTAGGATTCCATAGCCGAATGACAAAAAACGGAATTCTTATAGTTTCGTCAAGTCTGTCTGTCTGTATGTCTGTCTGTCCGTCCGTATGTCACAGCCACTTTATTCTGTAACTATAAGCACCACACTGTTGAAATTTGGTAGAAAGATGTATCCAGTCAACCGCTTTACAATTCTTATACAAAAAACAAAAAAATATGATATTTAAGGCCCCCCCTTAACTCATATTTTTTGATCATCTTTATTGCTCTCATACAAGAAACTATAACCGAATGCTGTCAACAAAATATTGTGGTATTTTACTATGTGGAAGTAAGTGGATTCCCTAATTCAGTTTAAGTTGGCACGGAACCCTCAGTGCGCGAGTCCGACTCGCACTTGGTTTTTTTATCCTCATCGCCCTACATTCTGACGGTTACTTCCCTCGTGTCCGCAACCGTTTAGCGGCTGCATTATCTTGCAAAAAATGCATTTGCTGCACGATTGGCTACTACGCTGCACTTTCTGCGGAAGAATGCAGCGCCGAACAATATAATTGTTAGGAAAAATCCGCTTTTGAATTGTGTTTGTTACGATATGCTTGCTGCGAAAAAATTTAAAAGATTCCCTGGTTTCAAATACTGGGAAGTCACGCCAATAATATCAGAATATGCTGTCACAAGATTGGAAAAGGTCCCATACCCATATCTAGTCATCTAGGCGTACCAAAATCTCAGGAAATAGACCAAATAACATTGGCTTTACACTCCATAGGGAACACCTTTACATGATTTAAGCCAATCAGGTCATCACACGGTTCATTAGGCAGCAAATGTTGTGGAATATCTTACCTTACAACTCGGAAAGGTCACCTGTTTCTTACTTACGAGTTAATTGCTAGGAAAATATATGTTTCTAAAATGTCGTACAGGATGGATACATTTTCAAGTTCATGCTAATCTAATTTATAAGCTGAGGTGTGGAGTTACTAAGCGAAATTCCAAGCATTATTTTTGGAATTTATAACGCGATTTTGTCCCAAGTAGTGATGGCCTCGGGGAATATTCATAAAGATGAAATAAGACACCACGCAATTTTTGGTTTCCTCTTTAATCTTTATGAATATTGAAAATATCTAAAAAAAAATGTCACAAGAGTGTTTCTAAAACATTCTAAACCGCGGGGAATATTCTCAAATTCCAGTATTTTACTCACGGTAAATTACTGGGAATATTCCCAAAAGTTTCCGGGAACGTCACATCACTAGTCCTAAGCCGCGGTGTGTTAATGTCCCCAAAATATGTCTTCATTTCGTGTTGCAAATGGAGACAAATGTTAGCATTATATCCGCTTTTTTCATACCTCATTGCTGTTTTTGTTTCCCCAGGTCTAATGAGCCGAATTATGGTTTATCTGAACAGGTTGAAATTTATAAAATTATTTTGCTTTAAATTTCCGCTAAGCGACGTCGGTGCAGGCAACTAACAACACGAACCGTCACCGCGTTAAATATTAGTTCAGGCAAATGCAGGATGCACCACCCGCCCTCCCTCGGACGACTGAACTCCGTCGTCCGTGCTCCGCCGAGGCGACAACATCTCCTGAGGATGCCACGTGTAGTGGCGAAACGCGTCGCGGTTTTTTGCACGTTGGTGTTGGATACTAATATTTGCAAGTGACGGTTCATGTTATTAGTTGCCTGCACCGGCGTCGCTTAGCGGAAATTTAAAGCCAAATAATTTTATAAATTTCAACTTAATAATGGATTTCCGCAAAGTAACGCCTGATTCCATTAATTATCTGAACAGCGTTCTTTGGTACATTGCTGCAATAGAAATGTGTCCACTGTTTGACCCAAACGCGCGGTAGCCGATCATTAGTGAGTTATCAGAAACGGTGACCGATATCCGATGCTGTTTTACAAGCGGATGACCATTTTGGTCAAGACATAGTCCAAGCAAATGAATATTATCTGTAGATTTTTACGTAGATGAGATCGAAAATATGTGGACGAAATGACAACAGTATACAGTGTGGCCTTTAATAGGAGCAAAAAAAATATTAATGATTCTACAGAGTATACCTTGACCTGTGTCGGAAGTCTCGACATAGTTCCGTGTAAAATCACCAGGTGGCGTTCGAAAAATGCTGAGACAAAATTGGTGTTTTCGTGTATTTATTGATTGAGAAGAATTTTGGAATGAAGCTTAAAAAAATACAAATATTTTTTTAAGATTTATTATAGATATTGCTAGGTAAGTTAAAATGATATTTGATGAATCAGAAAATTATAAAATTGAAATTGTCGACGCGAAATGTCAAAAATTATGCTTCAGACTTCGCCCGCTGGGCATAGTGCTCTAAATTGCTTTAACTCGGAGATATAATAATCCAAAGTAATATTCCCTAATCAATATATACATATATGTATGTATCAAAACCGCTCACTCGATACGAAATGAAATGTCATACATTGTTGGTTTGATTTCTTTTGTTAAAAAATGACAATTAATTTATTTTGCATCAAAATTATTTAAAGCCTTTAGGATTGATTACTGGTTACTTAAAGTGCCCTTTTTAAACAAATAATATTATATAAAAAGCCACACCCTGTATTTTTTATTTTATTTTTTTATTTAAAGACTTTATTGCACAAATCATAGTGTACAAAGGTGGACTTAATGCTAAAAGCATTCTCTATCTCAATTAACATGCTGCATTTATGGTTGTCCTATATTTTAAGTGCTAATTGTTTCGGGAACCATAATTTAGACGATTAAAAACTATGTTATTTTGTTAGTAATAAATACTTACAATACTGTTTCTTTTATTTGCCTATATTTCGATTTCTAACAGCAATTTTTTTTTTTTTAATGGCTCGCGCGATTTGCGCATTACCAGTGTCTTTGTAAACAACAGCTATTTAGATGACTGACTTCTTCGGACTATGGTAAGGGCCATCAATAGACAACAATTCCTCTTCCACCATAATGGAATCGCTCGCTTATGTAATGACCACCATTAGTTTTTAGATCTTTTTAGGACAGGGTCCAACATAGTCGCTCATTAAAGTTCGGCCCACACGGTTTAAGTGATAAAAATTGATAATTTGTGAGCTGAGTTAAACAGTAACAAACACTTCGTTAGTGGAATTAGGGCAAAGTTGACCAAGAGATAGACATTTCGATAAAAATAACTGGATAACTATAAATTAATCAGGCCTCGTATATTCGTCGAATTATAATACAATACGACTAAATTGACAACGTCATTTATTTGTCGGCAATCTTTGTAAATGACATTTTAAATCGGTCCTTTTCATACGTAATCAGTCGAATAAGGGACGATTTTTAAATGATCAGATAAAACTTAATCCCTCAAGCGTATGTGAACGAGACACAATGCAAATTCTATTGTTATGCGGTTGCCTGCAACCGCTCGGGTGTTGAAGCATTAACAGACTGATAAATTATAAAGCAACAGATTATAAAAAATGACAGCTACGTATGATTGCTGACAATAAGGTGAAGTTTCCAAATTAGCCATATCGTATTTTGTTCGACGAATATTTCTTATCTGACCATTGAAATCAGCCCTAAGCCTTAAATGACGTTGGTAAAATCAGTCCGAAGTAGGACTTTAATTAAAGAATAAATGTGATATAAAAGAACGCGTACTTAGTTATATCTAACTTATAAGTTCAGTAAAAATAATTGATTTGTCTGAAAGAAACAGAACTTATTTTAATTGGAAATGGACGTTTATCTTTGCCCTTGTAACCGAAACTAGTTTTTTATCTTTCAAGTTCACTTGTAATTTTCGCTGTAATTAAAGTAAGTTAATTTGCATGTTATTACCATTTTTTTGTTTCCTAAAGAACAAACACGTGTTTAACTTTGAAAATATTTTGCAAATCCGTATCTCTCATATACCTGACATATGTTTTTTCTGATCGATACTTTAACTTTTATATGAATTAATGTACAGATATAGTACAGTGTAATTTTTGTTGCTTTGATTTCCCCTATTGGGAATTTTAATAGGGCCGAACCTTAGCTGAGTTCTTGTATCCACATTATAAACGATGATCAAAACAATACAATTTGTCATAACATTCGTGCGATGTCATTGGACCATTTTTACAGCCAATGTTGGCTCAAATCAGGTGCATAAGTTACTACTTTTGACGACGCGTTTGGTGTTTAGTTAAGAGCTCTTATTACGCCGGCCGTCGCGGGTTCGAATCCCGCAAGGGGCAAATGTTTGTGTGATGAGCATGAATATTTGGACCTGAGTCATGGATGTTTAATATGTATTTAAGTATTTATGGGAGACGCCCCCGTCATAAGAAAATTCCTTTCTTCGAAACCACGACAATTGGTGTGTTGTCTGGCGCATTTTTATTTTCCAACATTGGGTCCAACCTTGGTATTGGATGGACGTTGGGACTTGAGACCAACATAAGTTAACTCACATATGGTGGATGGACGACATTTGAAAACGCGGTCAGGTGATAGGTCGTGATCGGAACGGGGTCAATCGTGATAGGTTTGGCTTCTAATTATGTTTGCAGGGAAATGGAGCAATCTGCCCATTGCAATTAGAGGTCGCACTAGAGAATAGGGTTATGGGAACATTTTATAAAGAAGATCTTTTGTATTTTTAAAGTCGGTTAAATGAAGTTAACGTCAAGTTCCAAGGTCAAGTTATTGTAAATAATAAATTAATTTCCTTTGCATTATTTCTAACCATAACCATAATAGCAGCAACCCTACCACTTGCAAGTTAATCAACATCATTCATCATCATTATCAGCCAAAGGACGTCCACTGCTGAACATAGGCCTCCCCTACGTCTTTACTCTTTCGAGAAATCTGAGACAAACGTACATAGACTTACGAAACTTTGCATACATGTGCCTTAATAGGTAGACATACTTAAATTTTATCCAATTCTGAAGATATCACATACAAACAGGTCGAATTGACTGTCTCCCTTTGTCAGTCGGTAAGAGTCGTAAAATCGGCCGCAATTTTTGATGATAAACATCTTTTTCCCACAGCAACGACCGTCATTTAGTCATTTATCATGCTTATTACACAATTACTTATCAATTACAATATTTCTGCATGACCTGAAGGTATGACTAAGAGATAAGGTCCACCTTTTGTATACTGTTTTTGTGAACTAAAGTGTTTAATGTTTTAAACTTTCATGGTCACTAACTAATATTAGAATAGTAAGATACAGGATTGCTTAGTTCTCTTCAGTAACTCCGTGATCATTGCGCTTGCAACAGTGACGAAATATCGGAAACTCATAAATAGTAAGGTACATGGTAGCAATCCCGTATCTAACTATTCGATAGTTTTTAAATATATTAATTACTTAAAAGATGAGTACGGACTACGTTTTTTCGATTCGATGAAGATAAACTTTCGTTTGTTTTTTTTTAAATAATTTCAGTTGCTTTGTATGAAAGAGTACAGAAAAATATCTTCAGTACTCCCTCAATGTCTCTTTTATGGCTTCAACTTTACGATTTAATGTTATATTATGTAAGACAAATAATTTACATTTAATAATGTTATTTCTCTATATTAGTGACTGCTTAGAAATTCGCAGGAACAACCACTAAGGTCTAGTATGATATTATATGGATGGATACTTGACCGAACAAAGAAAAGTTTAAACATTTGCAAACGGCAGATGTTGCTCATGCGCACACAACGCACTTACTCAAAAGGATGTCAAGAACAATGCTCTTATTGTTTTAAAAGCACGTATTGCATAAGTTCATTTATTTATAGATGTAAAAATACAAGCAAATTGTGTTCTTAAATCTTAAACGGTAAAGAGGAGAATTGTATTGTAACGTTTTTCGTTTCGAATTTGCCGAACTATATTGAACAAAAGTTGGTATCGAGTTGCCTGATGATTTATAGGCAGACCTTGTGTTTTAGCACAGCTAATGTTTCCATTTTTTTGTGTCTGGAAGCTAGATGCCTGATTCAGAACTTTTGACATGTTTTATGAGGGCAAATGTAGAATTGGGAATGATAATCTAATTTTATAATGTCGTTTTTTGTGAATGGAGCTTGCGGTTGATCGGATGTTTGGCAACTATGTCAGCTTACAGCTATTACTGTTGAAATGAAAAGGATTAGTATGTTTTTATGTCTGTTTTCACATTTTATGTGAATTTTGTGGCCTTAAATAGAGGCAATACTTTTTAATGTTTTATAAAAATTGCTTTGTTTGCTTGTCCTAAGTAAACATATACACAGCATAAGTAACAAATATAGCAGCTTTACGACTCCGTTTTGTGTGAATTCGCCATCCGATGCAGATTTTTACGTAACAAAAATGAGCCTTAATCCGAGGAGTAACGATAAAACGCGAGCAAATACTGTAATGATACCTTATTACGTGTCCATCTGAATTTTAGAAAGTTTCTCTTCACTTTGCAGAGCAAAGACAGGCACCGGAACATGCACCGGGTTATTAAGTAAACTGCAAGCAATTGCAATGTGTGGAATGGCCAGCCCGAGCTCTTAACAGCCCTTGCAAGTAAAATTATGAACGCACTGTCATTCACGATAGCGTTGATGAAACTTCATACATACCAAATATGTCAGCGCTGTCGAATAATGCTAACATCGAACCTAAGCAATTTATTGATAGGTTTTTCAAGTCAAGGCTTGCCAGTGACTGACGGGCATGGAGTATTAGTAGTAAGCTCACTGGGCACCCGAGCCGAGAGGCATTCGCCCGGAGAGCGAAGGATAAGGCGCTAAGGAAAAGTTAGAATTTACGTGCAATTTATAATCTTTAGTCTGATTAATAGTAAAATGCTTAACCAGGGCCGATATTTTTTAATCACTCGCTTAAGTATGGCGTGTGATATTTGTTTAAAAAACCAATTAAATATCTACGATAATCACGCGAATTATTGACGTAAATACTCACAAAATGAAGATATATTTTTTCAAATCCCTTTCATGTGAATTGCATCTGATTTTTGTTCGAAAATTCGACTTTAATGGATGAGTTTCACTCGCCATATTGACGCGAGTGATTCAAAAATATGTTCCCTGTATGTATCCCTGTTCATAAAGATGAATATAAAATATGACACTGTGAGTGTTAAAAACATTCTAAGCCATTGCTTAACCTGTATTTTAAAATAACAATAATTAATTAATTACTGTTACGGAACCAACTGTAAAGTGATAGCGACCGAGTTAAGTAATAGCCCAGCCGATTCAATTTCGTTTTCTTCACTTTTACTTTGTTTTGCAAGATGCAGTCGAAATGCAACTTTCCAAACGAAGGGCGTTTCAGGTTCAACGTTAATTCGCTGACTAAACACAATTTGAGCTGGTTTGGCTTTTTTATTCTTCTTATTATTTCGCAAGTGCGTTTGAAACGAACTTTTTTACCACATTCTTAGTTTAATAGTTAAAGTTCTTTAGAGTACTACTCGAACGAAACAATAATTATACAAGACGATGTACAAATTAACAATCACCAATTTCACGAAATTAATTTCAATTAGCTTCCAAATTTTCCGTAACATTAACCCATATAATCGGCTTGTTAAAATGACAACATAAATGGAAAAATCACAATTCTCTGGATCTTCTGCTAATGGTTATCATCGCAACTGTCGTATGCGCACGCGGCGCGGTCACGCAGACCCGTATTTATAATCATGATCTTAGTTATTTTGTAGCTACTTTCCATCAAACATTAACAAAGCGGTTGACTGGTAAAGAATGCCTCTAGGTATTAAGTCTGCCAATCATAGAATCCACAGCGCAATATAGTTTAAGTATATCAATATCACACAGCCACACTAATTATAGTATGTTTTCGTCAAACTCCAAGGACATCATTATAGCACGCGATGACAATCGATTGGCTATTGCGTCTGGAATATCGGTGCTTGATTACTAATTGAGTTTGTGGTTTGCTACAAACCTTGCTTAGAGAAAACACTTATTTTATCTTCATTAACATCAATGAAGTATAAGGGCATAAATCACAAAGCTGAAAGTGATACTTCAATTATTGTTAATGTTCCGCCACTGATTGGACTATCTGCATTCTCAAGCAGGTGACTGGTATAGAATCAAACTGGATGCAGACCGCTACAAGATATAATTTAATTATGATTAAATTGGTCTAATCAAAATAGATTAAATAACGATAATAATAAAATGTTTATAATTTAATTTTTTTGTAAATATTGTTACACTAAGTTTTAATTAAAATGTAAATACCTACTTCATATGCCTGAAAAGGTGAAGCATAGAGTTTGCATTTAAACAACCCACAACCTTTGTATGTACCTATGTTTATGGAGGAATAAATGATTATGATTATGATTATTATGATTACTGATCAATCGCTGTTGAAAGCCGTGAGGGAGGCGCAAGTGTAGCAGTGGACGTCCTTTGGCTGATTATAATGATGATGACTGGTAGAGAATGCCTTTCGGCATTAAGTCCGTCAATTGTACAACTTACAGTGCAATAAAGTTTACATAAATAAAAATGTCAAATACCTATATTATTCTATTTTATACGTATATATTTCTACCTATTTATGTAACAGCCAATAATAAAGCTGGCTGTTCCTAGCTCAAAGAATCAGCATAGCTATCCAACGCGGCAACGCAGCCAGCATCATAGCCTCCTTGCCGCAAGGAAATGGTTTCGTTTTTTAATAGGTACTTAGATAATATTTTTTATGTTGCATGTCTTAGTTTTTTTTTTTCTTGTTTGATAGCAATAAAGTTTATAACCTATGAATGCCAGCTAGTCCCTAATTAATATACAATCTGTAGTTTTTTAAGTGATTGACAAAAGTTAAGACTCGTTTAGAAATACGAACAACAGTTGAGGTATTTGCGAGATCAACAGCCGACAAAGCAGACTGTCCACACGCCAGTATGTAAAAAGGTGATACATTATATCACGCAACAGCAAAGATAAATCACTTATGACGACCATTTCTAATATGGTTTCCACAGATAGCAACGTACGCAGTCTGTTAAGAGGATATGCTTTACTTTTAAGACCAGTAGGTATTAATTTAAAAAAAATGTTTGATATATCTTATTTTATTTAAATGGTAGAATGGCATTACACACATACTTTTTTTATTTGAAGAGATTATAAATGTAGCGACACTAAGGGGCATTTCGCCATCGGCAAAGAATCGTCAAATGCATCGGCAGCGCTAATCAGCATCTAATTCAAATATAGAACGTTATTTTGTATATAGTTATGGACCGATAGCTTTAACAGAAACTCATAGTCTGTGAAACAGAGATCCCAAAACTTAACACAAAGGTAGATAACTTACTTAAACTTACACATATAGATTTCGATGGTTACCAACAAAGTAACTAATAGTTAGAAGTAGTAGCTCAGTGGTAGCAGCGCTTTGGTAGTGATACCGAAGTGAAGAAACCAGTACATCACGAGCATCTCCGTGCTTCGTAAGGCTCGTTAAGGCATTGGTCCCGGCTAATATCGGTTGATATTAGTCGTTAAGTCTAGTCAGAGGCCTAATGGGCTTGATAACATCTGACAGCAGGGTTAGTCGCTTGCAAACACCCCTCCACCAACCCGCACTGAGCCGGCGTGGTGGAGTATGGCTCAAACTACCTCATAGTTGAGGTGAGGCCTTTGCCCAGCAGTGGGATGTTACAGGCTAACTTTACTACTTTACTTACTTAAGTAATAGTGACATCGAACATTTCGTTACACTAAAAGCCAATTATTAGTTACTCGTATCAGCGTGTTACACAAAGGTATTAAACCTTTGTGCTCGACAAATTCCATATTAGTGACGTCGTGTTTGCGAATTACATGTATTGTTTGTTAGTCACATGAGCGTTGAAACATCTGTTCACTATGAAGCCACCTGGGTTTTTGTTGCAGAGTTAGAGAAACAAGTAGTATTCCACTATAATGTATTGTTTTCCTCTTCGTCGTATTATGACTAGAATGGATCCATTGCTGATGTGCATATTGTTTAAAGTCATGAGTCTCCAATTTTGAAGAGAGTCCCCCATTACAGACATTAGTCCCCTTTTACACTGCGACTTTTTGCATCGATGCAGTCGCGCGTTTTGGAAACCCGCCAGTGCATCGATGCTAACGCGCGTTTGTATCGATGCAGTGGTTAATATACAGTACTAACATAATTTGTCAATGTCCAGCTTTTGCATCGCGACTGCATCGATGCTGAAAGTAGCGCAAGTGTGTTAAGGTCGACATTTCGCGACTGTATCGATGCTGCATCGCGACTGTATCGCTGCTAAAAGTAACAGAGTGCAAAGGGTCTATAGTACCTACTTAAGGCTTTGACTGCCAAGAAACTAGACACAATAGAAAAATATTGTTTTGGGGGTCACCGGTGACCACCATGGCGCTCAAATTGGTTATGACATAAAAAGTCATAGACGATTTAAATAAGAAAGCCGTCAAATCAATCTGTGGCAAGCAAGAAGCAATAAACCGTTATCAAGGCAAACAAATTATTCGAGCGTTTAAAACACGCTTCGAGTCTGTCACGACAGCCACAATTATGAATAAACACATGTTGTAATATTCATGTGCGTTCACACTAGTTAAGTTCTAAATACACTACAAGACACATGCGAGCTCTTGATTGAGTCCAAAGCTTGTTATAGTAGTACTTTTAAGGTTTCAAAATTTAATTGGATGGATTGACACTATCTAGCAGTTTTTGACAATACCTTCTTGTTGGCTCGCTCAAGCAAATCACTAAATCAAATCACTAAACCAGTGGCGAATATTTTACATGTATACATGATAGCAGATATGAAATAAGAAAAATTATTCAAATTTCAAATCGATTTTTTGCAATGGATCTCATCCTCTAGTTTGTGCGATACATGTGTCCAAGCGTGACATAGCGCGTAAAAAGTTGAAATGACTGACAGTCTTAACGACCGCTTAATTATAACTCCTAATCGCCATTAATGGATACTGAAAATGTTCCTCAGGGATGAAAGACATTAAAGAGGCTTTTCGCAATTTCGCATGGGAACATTAAGCATTTCATCTTTATGAATATAAAATATGACACTGTGAATGTTAAAAAACATTCTAAAACGTTTATTTTGTGATAAAGAATCATAAATTACCTCGCGAATAGACGACAGACGATGTCTAAGATAATGCAAATTTTTGTTTTTATTTATTTTACAATTATTGTACTAAGATAAAGCTTTAATCTACATGTAGATTGTATATGTATATGGCCTTTATTTATTTTAACCGTCTGTTAACGCTACCACAATTTGCGCTTCGGAAAAGCTTGTGCCTAGCCAAAAATATAATAATGTTATGCTCAACCCAAAGAATGATACACTATTCGCGAGACAAGACTACGGTGGGGTCTCATTTCATAACAGATGTCTTCAATACGTTGAACTTTTGCAGCTACTAGCACCTAGTTAAGGAATGCTTGATGATTTTAGTGATAAACTACACGTTTTGAATGAAATTTTGGGGTTTTTCCTTACGAACTGGAACCATAACGTTGGAACGTTGGCACTGGAACGATGAACCGTAAGTTTGACACCTTGTTAGGTAACTTTGGTCTGCTATCTTAAATCCACTAATTGGATCAGCAAAAGTCCCTTCAAAAAATTTTTAGCTTGAAATCACCAAAATACTAGTATACGAAAGACTTCGGGATATTCTGTATGTCGACAGTAATGAATGATCTTAAAAATAGAACGTCATAAAAAGGTGCCCAGATCAACTCACACGTTGTCAAGTGCAGTGGATCAGATTACCTACGACAAAAAAGTTAAAACTTAGTTCACTGACATACCCGCATCCTGTTCTTGAAATACACTGTCTCTACAATGTTTTGATCTATTGAAAGTGCCGGTGTTTCCAGAGATCTAAGATCTTTTTATAATCACCAGGAATTATAAATTATTCCGTTTTCAAAATGGCAATGATGAAGGTCAAAGAATCACGCTCTTTGAAAAAGGGGTGAACATAAGAGAAGCTTTAATCAATACGTAGATACTTCCAGTAAAAAAAAACTAATGTGAACTTGCTCAAACAAGCATCAAGATGAACAGGATACGTAGCAACACCTAAATAGGAAGGTTGCAACGACTCCATGTCAAGGAAAACTCTTGGCCAGATGCCATGATGGTTAATCTTAACTGATAGTCGTTTTAATCCGGCCAGTAGCGTTTAGGGATGTAAAAATTATGTCTGACGAAAGTGACGAAGTCAAAAATCAAAATACTACCCAGGATGTTAATCTCTGAATTTACTAGTATGTTACAATTAGGTATAGGACTTAATTAGAAAAAAACATCAGCCTGGTCCTTGATATCTGTAGGCTTGTGATAAAGACTGTTTGTTGATCGTTATTTTGTCATGTTAAAACGTTCAAAGGATTTTAAAAACATTGGAATCATCTCGTATAGACAAAACAGCAAAAACTCGCCCCTGCTGGTGTTAAACATTCATAACAGCGTGCAGGTGGCTTGAATCAACAGACGTTATTCAAACATTCATTGTCGAAATCTTGACTTGAAAATTTCCATTTTGAACTTGTTTCGATTGTAAACACAAGTTTTTATTCAGTTTCTTGAAAACCTTCACTTAACCTGGTGCAAGTGACGTTCTTAGAGCTAATGATTCTAAGAAATGTCATCAAATTCAAATTAGCGATAAGAAACTGTAGGTCCTCATTTCAAGATAAGGGCCAACTTAAATGTCAGGTTAAAGGATTTGTAGGTAGTACCTACTCAGTCGTTGCCTGACTTATCTATCTATCTACCACCTTATGAACCTTAATTATGGAATTCCGAGCTCATTGTTGAACCGGTCTAGCCCAGAGGAAAGATGTATTATACCTACCAACTTACATTGTGTCGGATTCCATCTCCAAAGAATAACAGCAAAAGGCACATAAACATTTATTCTGCCGCTCTTTCTAAGTAGGTAGGTACCTACTAAAACAGTAGGCAACGGTTTTTTCATATCGCTGATTGAGTAATTTAGATTTGCGTGCAACTTTCTACTATATTCTTCTATCTTGGTTCCTCATACAAATGTGCTTAGCGAAGCGAATGGTAACGGATATGAATGAAAAACAACGTTAGTCTTAATTTCTTATTAGTGATATGCATGGTGAGTGTTAAGATTTATGTCGAATTTTAACCTTTATGATAACCTACATCGAAGATTTTATAGGACACCTCAGGTAATCCTTCTTGGTGGTAGCCAGCCTATCTAGACAGACCACTGACCATGTAGTTCGAGCTTAGTTTGTCAGTCAAGTGAACCCGCTAACCTAACCATGCACCAATTTTGTAATAAATGAATCCAAGAAGAGCTTAGAAGCTCACCAGTGATCGATCATTTCTAAGCCGGTTCCGCATGTTCCATTCGAACCAAAATAGCCCACAATCGTCTGGTTAGAAGCCTAACACATTTTTTTTAGTTAGCCGCGTAGGAGAACCGGCTTGTCGGGGAATGGCGATGCGAGTCAACAGGTAGGGAACAGGGCACTGACCTACACCCGCCACTGCACACCATGAATGGCACTAAAACGTACCTACAGCTGACAGCACCAACCCAAAAAGACCACGAATATTGAGATTGAAAAGCAAGTTAGGAAGTAAATAAACACCGTTATCAGTTAACTTGATGCATAAGACAAATAATCACGTGTGATATTATTTACATTGAATGACGACGGCGATAACCTCGGTCCCACAACGGTACCTATCTCAATTCAAATAAATGCAACAATAAAAAACATCTCGCCTCGGATAACTGTACTCCGAAGAGCAACTAAGTATAATACAACCGAAAGCCACTCACCTTCCTCTCGCGAACTGCAAGCGAAACGAGTCGTTCCGAGCTAGTTGCAAGCAGCCCGTGTCCTTATGAACTTAACAAAGGTGTACTTTCACCGGCGGACGCAAGCCGGCCCTCTAGTGTTGCGATGAGCGCGACTTCGTCTACTTACGCGCTTTTTTATTGAACGAACAGTAACGTTCAATTGAAACGGTAAATTACGATCGCAAAAAAACTTGGACGCACTTCACAAACACTCGTATGAGCACATGAACGCACCGCACTGTCGACGTGTGACATCCGCGAGGAGAAAGTCCTTTGGCAGGAAGGGCCCGTGGTGAAAAAGTTGGGAAACTTTTCGTGTGTCGGTTCCCGGTCGAGCGTAGCAATACGTCTGCCCGAGGCGAGCGCGTCGCGCGAATGCCGGCTTGCGAGAGTAGACGAAGCGGTGAGACAAGCGGAGCGTGCGCGCGCGACAAACATACACTGAGCATGCGGGAGGGAGCGAGACGAGAAACCAGAAGCCGTTTGCTCTCCCCTTCGCCTGCGTGCCAAAAAATTTAAAGGGAAGTAAAACACCTGCATGTTCTCCTCTATTTATTTTGTCATTCGCAATTTTATTTTTTCAATTTCGAAAGTAGGTAAAAGCTGAGAGTATAGCAAGTCTGCTTAATTTCAGTGTTTAATTGAAATATTCCCAGGTATTCGAGAAGAGATTAATATATTTAAACACTTGCAATGAAAAAGATGCTTAATTTTACACAAAAAATACTAGCAAAATAACTTGATACTACTGTACATGTATGTATGTATCACATCACAACACAAATGACTAACAAAGAAAACAGATTCGCTTCAGTGGAATTCAATTACTTACACTGAATATTAGAATTGGTAGTGGGAACAAGAAATAAGAAGAAATAATCTTGTAATCATAAAAAAACATGTCAAAACTATAGTAATAAGAAAACTATGAAAGTAAACATTATTTAATCCCTCAAGCGTATGTGAACGAGACACAATGCAAATTCTATTGTTATGTGGTTGCCTGCAACCGCTCGGGTGTTGAAGCATTAAAGCATTTTCATATAATTTTGTAATAAAACAGATTTGGAGTTTAAAGGATAGATATTCAGACTTACCCTTCATAGATTACACAATAAATTACCTTAATAACATCGGAATGAACAGTACAATTGTATGCATAAAGCTTGCACTGGACCCTTAGAAGAGGATTCCATTTTTGTAGAGATGTACTACCTTAATAATTTAATTTTTTATGACTTAATAAGTAGTTTTAAATAAACACTACTAGAAGTTGTGATAGTGATAGTAAAATAAGAAGAAAGGTTAACTAACATATAAATTTACAGACAACTTCTTTTTAATTTGTCATATAATCTGTGTCATCCTTACTCAACATCATCAGTAAAATCAAAAATAATATCTGCGGAAACTTATTTGTTAAATTCAATCAATCATAAGTGTTATCAAAAATAGGCATACAAAATTATTGACAGCAATAAAACTATAATAAACTTATTAATACATACAATAATCTCTTATATACAATCAAAATACTTAATCCTAAAAGGTCCCTATTATCATTGTCTTAATCCCTCAAGCATATGTAAACGAGACACAATGGATATTCTATTGTTATGCGGTCGCATGCGACCGCTTCGGTGTTTATGCGTTAATAGTCTTTCTGGAATACTTAATTCTTGAGGTATTAATAAAGGATTTGATTGCACTAAGTTCAGTTTAGGCTCTTTCTTGTGCACAGTATAGTCTACTTTAGGCTTTTTAATAAATTGAGTCCTTATCGTCAAAACAATGGTATTGATAAAACCAATTAAGATATAAATACCTCCGATAACTGAGAACAGTCTTAACATGAACTGTAACAGGTTTTCTCTTTCTTGATACACTTTAACTTTCAAGGCGGCCATGTCATATTTAAGAAATATACCAGGGACACCATGAGATCCTTTTGTGTGACTAATGGGACGTTCTAGTTCCTTCACTGAATACTGGAAAGTCTTTATTGACTCAAATGTAGTGTCAACATCAGTTGGTACAACTTCAACAAAGTATTGAAACAACATGTTCTCTTCTGTTGTAATTTTTTCATCTCCTTCCAGTGGGTAGATAATGCCGTTGGCAGGACTGCCAAAACTAAGCCGATTTATGCGGTGGCTGAAGTTCTGTGGGGTATCATCAAACAGCATATTAAGATGAATGTGTCCTCGAGGAAGATGTAAGCTTTTACCAGCTGTTATGTGAAAGTTGCCAGCCACTTTGTTTAAAATGAGAACTCCGTGCAACCGACAGGCGTCCGGCCGTCTATTGGGTTTGGTTTTTCTGGCTGGCACAGTCGCACGAACGGAGCCGTGTCCTTTCTTCCATAACAACTTCCAAACAGAATGATACTCTTCTCTCAAATAAGAGTTTAAATATTTCACCGCGTCGAATGCATCTTGTTGTTCCTGCGTTAGTTCGAACCATGTATCTTCCTCCTGCAATTCCCCGAACCCGAAAACGCTCTGCGACGTCGAGTCTAATATATCAGCTCCAATATTAGAACACGGCATAGCGACTGTTATATCTATGTTTATTTGCAATTTCTCGTCCATGTCTGTGTCTGGCATGAATTTGAACACTAAATTACTGTCCAAATAGTACGTTACTTCACTATAAATAAGCCACAAAATAATTATAAAGGCGATAACAGAAAAAGTTCCGCCAACCGGTGTACTGTCCACGTATTCTTCGGGAACTTTTGGAAAAGCGTCGAGTTCTTTGACTTTATCTAAAACTTTCTTTTTCCCCCGATATCTCAACATTATAATAGTGAAAATAGACGTTAAAAAAACTTAAGAAAATAAGAAAATAATGTTTTTACAATTTTCACGAGGTCGTTGACGTGTTTTTGACTTTTTTTGACAGTTTGATGAGCTCAGAACAGACGTCAAAAAAGATGCGAAACGTTCAGAAACATGAAATGTTATGAAGCAACGTTCGGTAAATAAATAATTGAAAACATAATAACGGTATTAAAAAATAACGAAATAAAATTTAAAAGCTATCCAGAGAAATGAAATCCGTTTTTCATTGCTTGACTGATATTGCGTTAACAATCTTGACTTCATTTTTAAATGAATGATTGATTTTAAAATGATGTAAACATAAAACTCAAAACATGTAAGTAATTCATCTTTGAACATTACGATCTGCGTATATCAAATAGTTATCTATGATATTAAATAGAAGTTCTAGAATGTTTGATTTAAATATTCGACTAGCAAAGGTCTAGCAAGACCAAAATTCAAATAAAAAAGAATAAGTTTTTTTTTCGACTAACGTGTTTCTCAGGTGGAACTGTGCTACGCCCGAAGACATCTATTTCTAATAAGCGGCCGACCACGACTATGTTCATTCGTTTTTGTTGTAGGTACTCCGTTTCCATAGGTAGAATCGTAATGTTTTATCGCCTATAGCCCTTTGGCTATAAAAAAACTACTCCCATAGACAATGAAACCAGTATAGTAGTTTCTGATTAGCGCTTCTAAACAAACAAAAACCTTTTCGGGCTATATTTCAACAGAACACCACGGCAGCGCAACGCAACTAGTCACTGCTACGTTATTATAACAGCACGCAGTACGGTGTTCTGGTAAAATATAGCCCTAAGTGTGGTATGGTGACTCTGGTATCTGTATGGAGTCGTCTCATTTGGTAGCTTACGGACATCACAGTGGCGAGAATGGTTCTGCCGCTATAGTGTTCTGACGAAATATAATAAATAAAATATAAAATATTAATAATAGCGGGCCCCTACGACTTCGTCCGCGCGATTTGAGTTCCCCTCCCGTCGCAGCTTAATGTTTCATAGCCGTTATCCAACACAAAACGTTTTTTTATATCGTTTCAGTAGTTCCTGAGATCAGTGCGTTCAAACAAACAAACATACAATATCGTTAGCTTTTTAATATAAATGTAAATTTACTAGTACAAAAATAAAATAAGTTTTTGTGAAATACTAACAAGTGGTATTTTTTTGAAAACACGCATAATTATCTATTAATTGAATTAACTATCGATCACACAGCCGGTGCTACTCTTTATTGCTACTTTACGCACTAGCGATGGGTCGTTATCGGTTTTTGAGATAACGTAACGTAACCGTTATGTGATTTCCAATAACCGGTTTCATAACTAGTGATTTTTGTAACTAGTTATTTTCACAACGTTCTGAAGAAAACATCTTAATATACCTGTTTCGTTTACACTTACGTTCCCGTTCTATAGTCGTTTCTTTCATACACGCGACAAAGCTATTACACATTAAGTTACAACCTTTTTAAGACGCTTTATACATAACTCCTTTACTTATTCATGTTATGAAAACGAAGTGTAGGATGGTCAATGTAAAACGTCGTACTTAACTTGTCATAACGAATAACATAAAACCAGTTTTTTTGCGTGAGTAGCGAAGCAAATGAAACATCTACGCTATGACTTTCACTTCGGAGTGAATTTACCCTCAGACCGTTGTGATAATAATGCAGTTATCGAAGACCGATGCCTATTTCGATTTCGTAAATGTATATTATATTATATTTTGATCTGCTATATGTATGTATGTAACACTTAGTTGACAAATAAATGAATATGAATATGAATGGCGTTATGAATGTAACTAGTTATTGTTGTGGAGGATAACGAGTGATCACTATTTGGGCTCGTAACTGGTTAAAAAACTAGTTACGGTTAATAATGCCCATCGCTACTACGCACAGGAAATAGGATGCCATTCTTGATACAATTTCAGAGAATTTTCTGACACTCAAAATTTCATTTTTTGTGTTGCTTTCCAAAAAATCCTGATGTCTGACTAATGAAAGCTGGCACCAGAAAAGATCTACCATTTAAAAAAACCGGCCAAGTGCGAGTCGGATTCGTGCACTGAGGGTTCCGTGCCAACTTTATCTGAATAAGGGAATCTACCTACTTCCACTTAGTAAAATACCACCATATTTTGTTGACAACAAATACAACTTTGTTTTTCATAGTGTTTGTATGCAGAACAAAGTTATGTTTGCGGTTGTTGAAAATGTGCTGTATCTCAAAAACTACTAGTTCGATTTTGTTCAAACCAATTTTCGTTGAAAGTATTTGTTAAGATCTACATTATGTAAGTCATTCTAAAAGACCACTCGCATAGGTTTGATTTTTTTTTTATTTGGTTTAATTTTCATGTATGGAAGCCCGCCCTAAAATTTCATTATTTTTTATTTTTTGTATTATTATCGTAAAGCGGTTTACGGGATACATCTTCCTACCAAATTTGAAAAGTGTGATGCTTATAGTTACAGAATAAAGTGGCTGTGACATACGGTCGGATAGATAGACAGACAGACAGACTTGACGAAACTATAAGGGTTCCGTTTTTTGGCTACGTAACCCTAAAAATGGTATAGGTAAACACTGTATTTCATAGAAAAAAAGGGATTGATTCTTTTGTTTGTTTTAAAAAAAAATAACATAATGTGCAGTTATATTTTAAGTATCTAGTTGATTTTTATGAAATACAGTGTTTACACCTTTTTTTTTTGAAATTGTCGCTATTTTCTGGTATCACTTTTCACTTACTCTACACAATACCGTGGTAATATTATAACATAGCGGTATTGTTTGTGCTTACATTTCTAAACGAAACTTTTTGACAGTAGGATCCGTCTGTTGACCGTTCAGCGAAAAAAAAAGCGCGGAAACCTTGTTAGAGAAAGGCGCCCAATTTTTAAAAAATTCAAAGTTTATTATTATTACTGTACATTTCTTGTTAATATCGTTGTATATATATAGTAAATAGTTTGTTTCTTATGTGAAAGTGTTGGAGTCATGGGGGGTAGCAAGAAGAGGAAAAAGCAAGACCCTCCCGATGGGCCTCCAATAAGTGACTCATCATCTGATGAAGAAGATGCTTCATCGAAATATCAAATCTTTAAGGTACCAGGGTACTCCAGAAAGTACCCTGAAAATAGTAAAAAATCCGAGTACATAGTTTTTGTATCCCACAAAGAAGAAAAGCCTTTTAGCGACAAAGATAGACTAGCAATTTCTCACGCCATACGAAAGTATTGCGTGACTGGTATACTCCATCTAAAGTCCATCAATAAGTACAAAATCGGTATAACTTTTGATTTATCTAACAATGCCAATGTATTCTTACAAAACAGGAAACTTCTGGATGATTTAGGTCTAAAAGGTACAATTCCGGCAAGCGACACGGAGGTGACTGGGGTTCTCACTTCAGTACCCACCGATTTATCAAATAAAAAGATTTCGGCTCTTATTGGCAGCTCACGTAATGTCATACAAGTCCGACGGTTTATGCGTCGAGTGCGTAGTGAGGGTGGTGCGGTCTCGTACCAGCCCACTCAGACTGTTGCGGTGACGTTCGCCTCCACAGAGCTCCCGCAGTACGTATACCTCGACTCGTGGAGACATGAGGTAAGTGTGTACGTGCCGCCGGTCAAGCAGTGTCTGCGCTGTATGAGGTTTGGCCATATCGCTCAATATTGTAAAAATGCTGAAGTATGCTCTATCTGCTCAGGTTCTCACAGTTTCAAATCTTGTACAGTTGAACAAAAAGATGCCAAATGTATAAACTGTAGTGGTAACCATGTTGCTATTTCAAATTCATGCCCACAAAAGAAAGCCAAAATTGAAGAAAATAAAATCAAATCCAGAGCTACCACTTATTCCGAACTATTTAAAGAAAATTCTTTCCCTCATTTGTCATTAAGAAACATAGAAACTCAGTTAGAAAATCTTACTAAATCAGATTTTTTTATGAACATTCTGACTAACGCAGTCACCAAATTAATTTTGAATCAAAAAGAAAACCCAATAAACTCTACAACTATTAAAGAAACCCTACACCTAACCTTCCGAAACAACGCTTCTTTTCCCGTAAATGGAACTTAACTTTATTCAATGGAATGCACAAAGTATAATCAGTAATAAGATTTCACTTACAAAATATTTATATGATAACAATATACACATAGCTATTATTTCTGAAACTTGGCTTACGCCAATTAAAAGTTTTAATATTAAAGGATATATAACCGAAAGAAATGATATAGGCAACAAACACAATGGAGTAGCTATTTTAATTCACAATAGTATAAATTACAAAAAAATCAACACATTTTCTGACAATTCTTTACAAAACATTTGTGTTAGAATAACTTTACATAGTGTAGAAATAAGTATTGTTAGTTTTTATTGCCCAGCGAATTCCACACCATCTTTTGATAAACTTAAATTCCAGTCTTTAATAGATTCAATACCTGAACCAATGATTTTTGCAGGTGATTTTAACGCTCATCACACACATTGGGGTTGTCACTCTATAGATTCTAGAGGCAGAGACATTTTAGATATAATTGACAACAGTGATTTGGTATTATTAAATAATGGTCATGTAACAACTGTTGGATCTCTATCGTGGCGTTCAAATGCATTGGATTTATCGTTGGTTTCCTCATCATTAGCTCTTTCTTGTGACTGGTCCGTACATAACGATCCTCTTGGCAGCAGCTATCATCTTCCTGTAATCATAAAAGTCTTTGTAAATAATAATGTAAATAGAGATCAGTTGTATAATAATGGTATCATGCATTCTCCAATTTACCCTAACTTTAAAAGTGTAAATTGGAAAATGTATGGGCAAATTCTAGATTTTGAGCTGTCTGACTTTCAAATTGAAAATTATTCTCCACTGGATGCATACTCCACTTTCATAAAAATTTTGCACACTGCTGTAAATAAGTGCCTTCCAAACCAAAAAGTATCTATGTCTTTCCCTACTACTGCTAATAGCAATAGTAATACTACTGTTACTACTACTTTTAATAGTACACCTAAAAAAAAATTCAAATACCCTCCCCTTCCTTGGTGGAACAAAACATGTTCAGATGCTGTCCAAAAGTCTAAATCTGCATATATTAACTTTAAAAACAACCCTTCAGATGAGACATATATTGAATTTAAGCGTTTACAAGCTGTTAAAAAACTTACCTTGAAAACGGTTAGATCCAATAGCTGGATAGAATTGTGCAACTCTTTTAATCGATGTACTCCCTTGTCGACAATCTGGAATTTTATGCGAAAATTTAATAAAACATACTCCTGGACAAATAATGATGACAGTTGGGTTCTAGATTTTCTTTGTAAGTACACTCCTGATTATGTAAATAATAAAACAAACATTCCTTTCATTAGTGATGCTAATTCTGTAAATAGTTTCTTGACCGATTCCTTTACCAAGCAAGAGTTAATATCTGCCTTGTATTCTAGAAAGGATGGTGCTTTTGGTCTTGATGGTGTGCCATACATGATGTTAAAAAAGCTTAGCACCAAAGGATTGGACATGCTCCTGTTCATTCTGAACAATCTATGGCTAACAAACAATATCCCACATGCATGGAAGACTGATTGTATAGTTCCCATATTAAAACCAGATAAGCAGCGATCTAGTCCAGACTCCTATCGCCCTATCGCAGTTACATCTTGTGTAGGAAAGGTATTTGAACAGTTATTGAAGCAACGACTGGAATTTTATATAGAAAAAAATAACCTTCTACCTTCTAATCAATATGGATTTCGTAGGGGTATGTCTGCTCGTGAAAGCATTTCTCAATTACAGCTTGATATTCAAAGTAGTTTATATAAAAATAATTTTGTGTTGTCTGTGTTTTTTGATGTTTCTGGAGCTTTTAATAGTGTAAATGTTGATATTTTGGGCAATGAACTACTTTCTATTGGGATTCCAAGCAAAGTGGTTCATTGGATTCAAAATTTTTTGATAGAAAGGGAAATTTATGTTAAATATAATGGATTGTTGTATGGTCCAAGATTTGCTTCAGTTGGCACAAACCAAGGTGGCATCTTGTCCCCGTTAATTTTTATTCTCTATATTCGTCGTTTGAATATGATCTTGGGTTCTGATGTTAAAAATCTTCAATTTGCTGATGACTTAGTAGTTTATACATCTGGAAAAAGTTTAGCTAATGTTAGAACCCTTATAAATAAGTCATTGGAAGGATTGTTTACTTATTTCTCATACTTAAATCTTGAAGTTAATGCATCAAAATCAAAACTCTTAGTATTTGGAAATGTTAGAAATTCTACCCCTGAAATTGTCTACAATCAAGTTCCTATCCCTGTTTCTCATGAAGTTAAGTTTTTAGGTGTTACTTTCACTCATAACCTTTCCTGGAAAAATTACATTGATTTAATAGCTTCTAGAGCTAATAAAGCCTTCAATATTTTGAAATCATTATGTAGAACATCTTGGGGAGCTGATCCAAAGATAGTGTTAATGTTGTACAAATCTTTGATTCGAAGTCATTTTGAATATGGTTTCCTTTGTTTTGCCAATGACACTAGACTGGTTAATGTCTTAGAAAAAATACAAAATAAAAGTTTGAGGCTTATAACTGGAGCATTTAAAAGCACTCCTATAAATGCAATGCAAGTTGAATGTAGACTTCCACCTTTAAGCATAAGGTTCTCATATTTAAAAGAGAGATTCATATTGAAACTTTACAGTAAAATTAATAATCACCTGTTTCTTAACCTAAAACTTGCCCCACCTCCTCCCTTACGTAATCCCCTTTACATATTGCAGGGATTCAGTCAATTCCTAAATTTCCTTGAAACTTTGCAAATACATAGGTCTTCTGTACTTCCATGTTATGTTGGAGTCTTCCAAAGTCACTTTCCTGCAATCAACATTATAATTGATCATAATTTGTTCTCAAAAGAAGATGTATATAGTAAATTCTCTGAATTTGATGATTGTAGATTTATCTTTACTGATGGGTCCAAAACTGAGTCTGCTGTTTCTTTTGCTATTTTTGATAGTTTATTGAATACTGGTTCTGGTTATAAAATAAATTCAAACACAAGCATATTCACAGCTGAGGCTGTGGCTATTCTTGCTGCTTTGAAACATATAAAACACAAAAATAGTGGTTGTCTTAAATGGATAATAGTCAGTGACAGTATGAGTGTCTTAGAAAATCTTAAAAATAATAAATTTAATGCCAACACTAACTATTTGATTGTTGCAATCAAACAGTTATGGTTGGAATTAATAACAATGAATAATTTTAATGTTTCTTTTATTTGGGTACCGTCTCATGTTGGTGTCATAGGTAATGAGAGAGCTGACTTTTTAGCTAGAACCATAACAAATTGTGCTACAATAGTCCCTGATTCTAGTAGTAATCTAGATGTCCATGTACCTTGTTCTGATATTGTTCCTCTTTTGAAGAAAAGGTACATTGACATTTGGAGAAAACATTATAAACATAAAGTTCAAATTGAAAAGAAAGGTGTGTGGTATGATGAGTGTAAAACCCAAATTGGAATTATGCCTTGGTTCTGCAAAGGTGACACCTATTTAAACAGGAAATTTTACATTTCAATTCTAAGGCTACGATTTGGACACTGTAATTTGAATTTTCATCTCTTCCGATTGAAAATGGTGGATAGCTCTCATTGTGATTATTGTGATTTTGTGGTAGAGCAAACTCTATCACACATTTTCTTTGTTTGCTCGGCCTTTGGCATTCAGCGCCTTGTGCTTATGGACGAGCTGATTAAAATTTATGGCAAGCCTGATTTGGTGCCGCGCTCCATTCAAGCTCTTCTTGTAAATAGCCTGACTTACATACCTCTCTACAAATTTATTCTCTGTACAGTTTGCAGAATCTAATGTTTTTGTAAATATGTATAAATTTAGTTGTGGTTAAAACGTTGTAAAAACTTTGAATTAGTCAATGGTGTATAAAACTTTCTTGTTGTTATTTTTTGTAATTGCTTGTTTGTTGATAATTTTTGAATTTGACATTGACGTTTGATACGTCGCTTCGTTCCCTGGTTATGACATTTTGATCCCACATGGATTTTTATACCTGTGCTCTATTGGATTTTACTTAATACATTTAAATAAAAATGGATCTAACTATCTCAAAAAAGACTGATTTCTAGGATAAGACATGCATATAAAACTAAAGAATTAATTATCCCTAAATGTACTAGATAAATAAACAAACTTATGACATTGTACTCTACTGGATTTTAAGTGTATTTTGCTTTACATTTGAAATGAATGACTAAGCCATGGATTGAAGACATCACAAATACTGAAGACTTTATTTTCCCTAATTTGACAAAAGAAATGAAAAACCTACGACAAGGCAGCATGGTCTTTGACCTTAGCCTGTTCCAAAATGGAACGAAAATAACAAAAAAAAAAAAAAAAATTGACCGTTCAGCCATCTGTCTGTCACTGTCACACATTCACATCTGTCACATTTCTGTGAGCGAGCACAAATTCTTCGGCGACGGAATACGGAATTTTCTATTTTTATCTTCATTACATTACAAGTCACTAAATACAAATATTTATGCAGTCCGACGAGGAGGACAGCGCGCTGCATTCATGCTTCGATTCGCTGAAGACTGCAGTCATGGGCTGTTGTTATAGTATTTGTCACAAAGAATCCGATCCACAGGTATGTAATTGGAACTAGTTTTCCACGCATTTTGCGATGTTAACATGTATGTAGTTTTTTTATTGCCGCACAACAGTTGTGTATGTGCTGACATTGGCATAAATATGCGTTTTCTAAGGGCTTAATTGGCGTCTTTAGCTAATTTCCTGTGGTGACATTTGGCCTTTGTTATCTTCATTTCCCAGTTTATTGGCTTATTATCTATTGTTCTTTTTACTAAAAAATGATCTAGTTTTATCGCGGACTAGTCTGCCGGCGCTATTGTTTACAAGAGGCGTTTGAACCGAGAAGACAGTGCAGTTGTTTTTACCATGTATAAATGTATCGTGTTTCATTTCCTTATTGCTTTGGTCATAAAGTAAAATGGTAGGTCAATAAAATTAGGCAATAAAAATGAGAATGGATTGAATGAAAAAACACTATTTTTCTGCAAAGGTATTAAGCCTATCTATACCAAATGTACCTACTACACAATTAGATTCTAAAATTTTCCTGTGCATAATTAGACCACATTATCAGATTTTCTACTTTTAAAATCATTTAATTATGTTTTTCAACCTTAATATGTTTAACTCTTTCCAGGATGGTATCCCAGACACAATTGTTTTTTTTTGTTTTACAGTTAAAGCCGTTTACGGCCTTAAAAGTGTTATGTGTATTTCATTATTTCAGGAAAACACAGTGAATGAGCGGACACACTTGCTGGAGGTGCCAGAGCAGCAGCAGGAGACTCCCGTGCCGGTGGCTTCAGCGACGACACCGCCACGCAAGCCGGACGAGCAGAGTGCACTCAACAGGATACTACATGAGACTGCCACGTAAGTTAGACTGTACACAATCTATTCTTTAAATAGACAAATTTAAATTAAGAATGATAAAAAAATAAAATTGTTTACTGATAATTTTGCATATGTACCAAATCTGAATAAATATTCTTCTACAATCATTCCACTCAAACTATGAAGGCTAGATGTAGTAAAACAGTTAAAGAATGTGTTAAGATAGCAAATGTTTGAGGAAAATATACTATTACTATTTAATAAAGCTTTAAGCCCTACAACTTTTAAAACACCATTCAGGCTTTAAGGCTTAAAGCATTATTGCTTTGGGGTTATCTCCAAAGCCCTGTCAAGTGTAAACTTATTTTAAATAATTATAAAAATGTATAATTAAATTAGATCTTGTAAATATAGTTTGGTTGTTGTTAAATTATGCGCAGGATAAATTAAAATAGAATTACTAAAGTGGAAACAAGCACATGACTTCTCTATAGTTCTAATATTTTTAGATAGGCTATAATATTCTTTACCCTGATTAATAACATAGGAAGCTCCTCATTTGTTTGTGCTCAAAACTGGTTTGTTATGGCTTAGAGTATTTTTAACACTCACAGTGTCATATCCTTAAAAATGAAATAAGAAACCAAAAAATTTTTTTTTTGGCCCGGTTAGCCAGAAAGTTGCTGGTTTGTGTCCCGCCCGTATGCAAAACATTTTTGGTTTCTTATTTCATCTTTATGAATATAAAATATGACTGGTTTGTTAGTTTTTATGGCTGTATCTGGTGATTCGAAACATAATAATTAGTTTGCAACAGAGGAAACATGAAACTTTATCCGTTTTAGATACCACTGACATTGAGTATGTATGTACAAATAATGCACATTTACACAAACGTGTATTCAGTTTGCTGAGTGTTAGAAAAATTTGATCATAATCATCCAAAACAAAACTATTATTAATATGTGAACTTTATTTATACCAGTAATATGATAAGAATGCAATATTTTAATTATGTATTTACCTATTGTTTATAAATAGTAGGCTAATGAAATTGATACTGTTGATAACATATGACTGTTTCAACATCGCCATTTGTTTTGAATGAAAATAGTGTTTTTTTATCTGTTTATTTCATTCCCAACACATTATTTTCATTTGCAGTTGTAAACATGCGTAACACTTATTGTCCTAGTTATAAGAGGGAGGGGACATATTTTTTCTAGTGATATTTTATTCAGATTTTTTTTTTATATATTTATTACAGAAGTATTATTTTAGGGTTATTTTACATTAAAATTAAAACAAGAAAGTAAAATCAACTTTGTTATATTATGTTAATTTCGAGAGAATGGGGGGGGGGGGGGGGGGAATTAATGTAACACAATGTTGCCACAGACTAAATCCACATTCACAAGGCTCTGGATCTTTTCTTATAAATATAAAATACACACCCTTTGTGGGTATTGACACTTACCTTAGAACAAGTTTAGGGTTATTGTCTGTAAAAGCCCGAATTTGAGACCATACTCTATATGAAGATGTGCGTATTTGCGAATCAAACAGTACTGATGGCTCGAATGATATGACAGAATGATACTCGCTCCGTTCTAATAGAATACATACGCGAACGAATTTAGAGTACATTAAAAAGTCATAAAAGTCATTTATTTATGCAAATAGGCACTGGCTGGGGGCACTTTTACACGTCCCAATATAAACCCTACCACTTGATGAATTGAGGTTCGTTCACATAGTTTTGATTGAATTAAACACAATTAACAGATATTTTTCGTAGATATGAAATGAAAGAAATTTATTTCAGACCGTGGTCCATATTCATGTTAGTAACAAATTTGAAGTTAGCCTATGTTAGTAAAATACGTTCTAAAACAATTAGAGATGCCGCCTAGTAAAAGCCGCCAGCTTTAGTAGCGTGCAAACTAATCCAGCGCTCTAGCATCGGCGAGTCCCACCACCGGTTAGCCAATGCCGCCAGGATGCTATTTGTACTGTTGCGGAACCGATCTAGGACTGAGGCGCACCGATATGTATTATATTTAACGTGCACACAGATTTGTTAATTTTCGATGCCCTTCCATATAATCCAAATAATTTTCGTATTCATTTTTTTTTTTGTTGTGGACTGTCATTTATTGTTATTTTTTAGGGGTTATGACTGATAATTATGATTGTTATGTAATTACTATTTTTTTTGCCTTTTTTTCACCAATCAATTTATGTGTGTACACTTGATCGAAAGGGTTCCCGCAGAATACCAGTATCGTGACATGCCTCGCGCTGTCACGAATTATACTGACCTTTTCGACACAAGTATCATTATATTCATTTGGATTGTTGTTTTTTTGTTTTTTTGTTTATCTTTCTTTCATTGTACTTTGTGTCGAATGAAGTCATTTCATTTCATTTCATACTTAGCCAGAAATGTGTATCTTCGTTCCAGTAACGTAATAGACGTAGGCGCTCTCGGCCCGTACGCTCTCGAACCGGGCGCGTACAGCGAACGCGTGCGCGCGTACACGGCGCGCGTGGCGCTAGCCCCGCAGCCGCCTCCGCCGCCCGCGCCGCGCCTGCTCGCCGACGTACCACATGCTGAACGCACCAGCTTGCTGGCCAAGCCTGGGCTGGAAACTGGCGATAGAGACCTGGTAAGACTCCAAATAACCGCCATCTAGCATAGGATGTAATATAGCAACTGATGTACCTACCTGTTTATTTTGATTTGTATCATTTTTGTGGCAGCTATAGGTCCTAAATTGAATAATTTATATTTGACTTTCGGATTGCAAAGATCTCGCATTTTTCTTTGTTCTGCTCAGAAAAAAACTACTGCGGCTTCTGCTTCTGCAAACGCTTGAGCACATCGAATTCAAATCAGTTTTAAGGAACAGGAAGAGCTGCAATTTGTTGTGAAGTTTATCATGATGGCCCACTGGAATTTGTGTTTTTGTAAACTCATTTACTTTTTTTCTTTTCCATATAATTGAAAAAAAAAACTTGAGTGCGAGTTCTTACGACTTTGGATAATCTTAACCATCTTTAAATACCAAACCAAACCCTTTCTTAATCTCTATTGTCAGTAAAACGATGCTCTTTCTCTGTCCTTAGATAATTTGTAGCTTGGCAAACTGAGATTATTATATTTTTGGATAAAACAATATATACACAAAAGGGGTTTATATCAAAGTTGATACGTAGGTACATATATAGTACACACCAACAACATGAGCCGTAGATGTGTAAGAAACAGAAAGCTACTGTCATAATAGCTTACATTACAATTATAAAATAGTGAAGAAATTGGATTATTGATTTTGAATAAAATTAAAATTGAATAGGGAAATTATTCAATTAAAGTCCGTTTTGTTTGTCGAATAGATTTTTATTTTTATTCACTAGTATTATTTTAAAAGTTATAAAAGAATTGTTTACATAGTGATGTCTCTGAACAGGTCAGGTTCCGGTCGAATACGACTAACAAAGAAAAACAGACTTTATAATAATTTACATTACATAGCACGATACTAAACAAAACAACAAAAAAAAAGTATTCGCAGAATTTGTCGTCTACAATTTCGGTTTTAGTTACAGTACAATAAAACATTATTGCCTTTTGTCTACACATGTATAACGTCATGTAATTGTATAGTTATATGATGGTAGTATCATCCCCTTGGTGTCTCCCATATAACTGCCTCGGTAGCCCCCGGGTTAGATCCCGGGGTTGGGCCAAAAATATATACCTGAGTTTTTCTGTATAGAAGTTCTTAGGGTAGCCCGGAGTTTGTTTGGAAGTTGGCGTTGTTTTACCCCCGTGCCTCTGAAAAGCACGTAAAGCCGTTGGTCCTGCGCCTGATCTCTCACCGATCGTTGCTGTCCCATCGGGCTATGAGAGTGAAAGGAATAGAGAGTGCATCTGTGTTTGCGCACATACTTGTGTTGTCGGTTAGTCGTTGTGACTGGCGACCGTAGTCGAAATCGGCTAGGGGGACTTTTATATCATAACATACGCATAACACATAACCCAAAATCTTTACAGATAACAAACGCAGTGAAAAAAGCGGCGGCCGCGATCTCCGAACTGCGAGTGGAACACCACGAAGACCTGGTGGTGCCGTTCAGGGTGCCATAGCGACGGACCCCCGCCTCGCTCGAGGACGACCGCCACAGCTACTGACGGGTATAGACGACCAGCGGGCCATGGTAAGGGGTTCCTAGTTTCTAAGTAACAGGCATGGCGGAGACACCCAGAAGATAATAATCTAAAGCAAGTGCTTCCCAAAGCTGACTGGGCTCTGACTAGTATTGAAAATGACTATAGTAAAGTCTTTTTTTCTTTGCTAGTCGAATATTATAAATTGCACTTGTAAAAAGCAACTTTGTCTGTGACAGACGAGGAACCCCGTGTCTTACGTTATCCGGGCGTATGCCTATACCACTCGGCCACCGTCACATTAGCAATTCTGTTGAATTTTGCAAGCGCTTACTTTAACGCGTAGGCTGTGTGCGTGCGTTCCTCGTCTGTCACAGCCAAAGTTGTTTTTTACAAGTGCAATTTATATTATTCAGTTTGTATACTAACAAAACACTATAAAAACAAAAATGTAATAATAGTCGAATATTTGAAAAAATTCTGACATTCCTTTTTAACGAAATGATTAATTTAAAAATAATATAATCACAAAACCTACAACATACATAGGTCATTCATTGTTGAATATTGAGATCTTTTAAAAACAAATAGTTAAATATATTTAGTCACTGATATTATTTTCAAAAGTTATGAAAATATTGTTGACATTGTTGAACTAGCAAAGAAAAACGGACTGATTGTCATTAACGGCCAAATTAGTCAAAAACGGTCATTAACTGTCATAAATAGTCATATTGATTTCATTAATATTTTATAACTTTTTTCGGTTGTGCGTACAGCGCTTGGTCAAATTTAGTTCGTCACGTGACTTTCGCGCAGTTCCGTGGAACCCCGTTCTTTACATCTTATTTTAACGTTTTTAAAGTCACACACTTATAAAAGTCTAGTTAAGTGTTATACAAGATTTTTGATATAGTTTCTGGTGTCTGAATACAGAAATTTCTTATTTCTAAGTTTTCGATGACAATGTTTTTTTAGTAAATACAATAAAAAGTCATAAAAAGTAATCACAACTAATTTATGCAGCGACACAATATGTGTTTTAGTTATTTTTTGCGAAAACTGAATCAGGAAATTTAAAAAACCGTCATATTGACTGAATTTGACCAGATATATGGTTGATGACAATTGTGACTGGTCAGATATAGTCATTTTTCGACACTAGCTCCTGCCCATCTAACAATCATTTTTAATCTTGGGACATCTTTGCTATCTGAGAAAATGGTAAAAAGTTAAACCCTATTTTTCTTACATACACGGTAGATAATGCCAATTTAACATTTACAATAAGCATTTTCATCAAAATTCTTGGCTATGGTATTGTGAACTTGATGTAAATGGAATTGGGTTTACTTTTAATTGTTATTTTCTAAGTATCTTCGCCTTGTCTTGTTAGGTTAACGCCAGCCTTTGAGGTCTTTACACATTGTGACTTTTATTAACTATTCATTTTTTTCGCGTTTGAATCGATAAAAAAGGCGCAATGTATAAAGGGCATTGAGAATGTTACGCAGGGTGAATGAAAAACATATGTATCATAGATTAGACTCTCATTTCAAAACCATTTGTTTGTAATTTGCTAGCAAAATAATGTACAAAATTTACACCTTTCATAAGGGATTTTATCTATATTTGGACGATATTGACAAATTTCATTCAAACGGTTCTGAAAGGAATAACATTGATAGAAACCGTTTACCATGGATTCACTATTCTATATATGTAGTGATGTGCCGAATTGATAATTGATTGACGACCAGTTATGGAAATCAATCAATCTAGACATGTTATGTCATAACAGCTTTTTGTCATTGACTGTTTTTCTTCAAAATTGTCGATGTTTGCCAAATCGTGCCTATATGGACACTTTTTGATTTCTCTCAATATTTATAATTTTATTAAGGGCTGATTTTTCAATAGTCAAATAAGAAATATTCGTCGAATAAAATACAAATGGCTAATTTGAAAACCTCACCTAATTAGCAGCAATCATAGATAACTGACATTTTTAAAATCTGACGCTTTATAATTTATCAGTCTGATAAGTTTTATTTGAGCATTGATTGAAAAATCGGCCCTAAGACTAGTAATACGCCCAAAGAGCTTGACATTTTTATTTGCATATTAATATTTCAACGCAATATTTATTTGACATTTATATCGATGTAAACTAAACACCAAAACTATAATTGATTGTTAAGGCCTTTATCGATATGAAATTCTCGATGTCGATTTGTTGTAATTACTGCTTATGTTTTCAGCTTTTATCTATGGGGTGAACGTCGTATCTCAGTTACCAAGATTACAAATAAGGCTAGTTCGATCCCCGTCTGAACCTATAGATTTTTTTTATATAAATATCAATATTATTTTTAATAATAAAAGCAAAAACCGTTGATACAGTATTTTAGTTTATCATTCAGCACGTCACTTTTCGCATCTGACCGTCTTTTTCTACTGAGTAGTTGTCGAAAAGGATAGATACTCGTACATCTTAGCTTTTTCACCGTTATTGATTGACAAAAGAGTGAATGAGAAAAAAATATTTAAAACATCTATTATGGTACAATTGGATTTCAGTTACTAGATAGCTAAAGATTTGATTACATTCTATTTTGGTGGAAGTTTGCAATAAAGAAAAACACTATTTAATTCAAATATTGTTAGGTTATGAACATGCTCTTCTTAGCTCTAGCCACAGTGCCATTCAGTATGAATTCATAGCATTTTTTCAAGATGTTATGAAAGATTTTGAATAAAAATCATTAATATTATTATTATTACCTCAATCTTAATGTCTGTGCCAAGCGTATTGAATCCAAAATGAGGAAGCGTCTGGGCAAGATATATTGCTTTTCGTATTTTCATTTTAATATTTCCATTATTTACTATTTCCAGTAGCTTTGAATTCAAAACCTAAATTAAATTTAGTTAAAGTATTTCATTATTTTCATTTAAATTATTAAAATTCTTTTTTCAAAACATTTTATGAAAACGGTTTTGCGCTAATAAATATGAAGTATGAAACACATATTAATTAACTATTAAGCCCAACTTAGTTTCATCTGTTTTTTTTCATCATACATTTATTTCATTTAATATCATTATTTCTTCAGTATTTTATTATAGCCTACTTATTTAATTATTATTATAGTCATACTACTACTTATTTTATTCTCATAGTAATAATTAATTTCAAAAAACACAGTCCGCACAATAGAGTAGAAAATGTTTTAATTGTATTGTTATTAATCCCGTTATTTGTTTAAAATATTCAACACAGTTCTCTTTTTCTCATAGACTAGCTAGTGTGTCCCTTTCAGGTTTCTTACAAAAGAACGAGATGAGAAACAATGCGAGTCGGCCTTTTTTTTGTATGATATCTGTAAAAGTTAAATTGTCGACTGAAAAAAGTAATGTGAAGTAGATAGAAGGAAAGAAATTAATGGTTTAACGATTTAAGTGGTCAAGTTTTGAGTTTATATAATAAACCATTATATTGACTGAGTCTTGGGTATACGCAATACAAACTCAGTGAAGCTGTATGCTAGTGACTTTCAAAGCAAGAAGTTATGATTTTCCTTAGGCCTGATCGCCATTGGTCTTGATTACTTACAGCACTCTCTAAGACTTATATGTTCATTCGGCTAAAGAAATATAATTAACAATAAATTGCAAAAGTTAAGAGTGGTACTAAATAAACGAAACAGTTTCTTAATTATAGGCTACCTAATTGAAGGAAATAAAAAAATTGTTTGCTTTTGAGTCACTAACATCATTTAAGTCCTAAGATAAATTTTGTGTTGCCACTGATATTTAGCCACTGAGTTTCAATTATATTAATGCTTCTATGTAAAAAGCCTGATTTTTGACTGTTTCAGAAACAGCCTTATCAATTGTACGGCTCAAAAAATTTAAAATGAGAAACATAGCCGATTTGCGACTGAGCGTAGAATATTGTAAATAGATATAATGATGATATTTGATTGAACATGCAAAAGTGTAATATTTTGTATGTTTTATATGATTATGTAAAGTTATGTACAGCAAGAGTAAAGCCATTGTTTAAATGATTATTTCCGTCTATTTTTGTTGCATAAAAACTAGTTAGTTTAATTCTTTTGCATAAGATAAGTTAAAAAAATGAGGTAATGTTACTCTGAGGTTATTCAGTGATTTTGGGAATTATGCAAACTAAGGATTATAAAATAAAATTCGTAAAGTAGCTAGGCAACAAATATGTACGAATAAGTTCTAACTTTATTTGTTGGTTTTCAATGTACAGAGATTTATGTAAGTAGTTATTTAAACAAAGGATGCGTCTTTGTTTGTTTATAAATGATACTTTTTAAGGGGTCAATAAATGTTAAAGTGAAGTTCAGAAAGGATTCGAAACAAAATGTATTTTGCTTTTCAGTGTATCCTTTTCCTATGAACCTAAAATATTAACTAATTCAGCAACGTTTTTGCCCTATTAATTGTATGTTATTTGTCTTTGTTTTTTTTTGTATTAATTGGAAGGATATAGTGTGATGCACAGGATTTATGTAACGACTATTAAAATAAAATTATTTATATTACATGCATTTTTCTTGATGCCTTATTTTTGTAAGTATAACTTTTTTTAAAGTGTTAAAAATTAGAAAACCGCGCTAAACATGTTTTGTCCATTCCGTATTTCATGCTACGTCATAAATATACAGAAATACGGTTTTATGTCGGCGGCGTATGCCGGCGGCCTTGCCGGTCATGCTGAAGCGGCTTTTCCATCGTATCTGAAATTGATGTATGCCGCCGGCAAAGCCGCCGGGCGGTGTGGCGACACCATTAAAGACGTTATTCGTATAGTGCTGTCTCTTTCATATGGTGTATCCACACCGCCCGCCGGCATATGACAACTGACTGTCAGAAACTATCTACTATGAAAAAAGTCGCTGCGGCATCTACGGCAGCCGCTGCATCATGAGTGGCATGGCCGCAGGCTCTTGCCGGGCGGTGTAGATACACCAAAACACATAATTTGTGCCTTTCTGACACTCGACGCGTCTACAAAAATACAAGTGTGACAAGGATCTTCTAGCGGCACTTGTATTTTTAGAATAGAGTCGATTCGAGACTAGAATCTAGCCGATAGATGACATTGACAGGGAAGCGCTAGAATTCAATCAGGGTAGCCGATGTTAAATCTCTCTTGATTTAGAGAGTCACAGCAGAGACAGCTTACTGAAGCTGTTCAGGAAATAAATATTTTTTGACCCAACCATTGCAAAGTCTAGGAGAAGAATACTAATTCAAACCAGTAATAGGCATGTTGGTACAGTATGTCATTTATGTTTCACCGATTTAAAACGCAAAACAATTGTATAAATAAACACCATTGAAAATTATTACTTCATTTAAGGAGTTTAGCTTTACGGTATTTAAAAAGAATCATTTTATTTCAAACAAATACTGTAACGAAAATTAAACATATTGGATTCGTTAAAAATATGGGGAATTCTCCTTTAAGATTGGAGAATTAGGCTACACTAGATGGCCGACATCGGCCGTGGATTAATCTTGGTGGGGCAAAAACATAAGGGAGGTTCAGTTGTCAGGATTCAATGATTTTCCGCCAATAGTTGGTTTCCAGGGTTGCAGGTGATCACCGAGGACACAGAAACAGTCACAAAGATCTTCAGCTAAGTTTTAAGGGAAAACACACGAGAAATTGAGTCCTGCTGGTAGATCAGTCAGTGTTAAGAGAACAACGTCTCGAAAGCGAATACTTTACGGGGTTCTCAAACAAGCAAAAAATAGGTAAGTATTAAAAATGATTGCAGTAAACACTAGATCTGACAACCGCATTTCTGAAGATGACAGCGTTAGTTCTGATTTTCGCCGTCGGCCAAAAGATCCATGTTGCACTTTAATATAAAGGCAAAAGGCCAGTTCGGCCAAAAAGGATTCTATGATTAGTGAGTGTGGCAGTGTCTATATATACAAAGTACTTTGTGTGGCAGTGACTTGACAGTGACTTCACTGACTTCACGATTTGATGGTTTTGCAATTAACTTTTACTAATCTGTGGTTGTAATGTTATAAATAAACATTTTTGTATTATTAGTTTTGTTCTATTTACTAAAAAATGTCTGTATTCGACGGTGAGATAGAATTCCAATCAGTTTATATGGTCGACTTTACTAAGAAAAATAAACCGTAAGTATTTAAAATTCGAAATTACCGTATATTTTTACGTCTCTCTTTATTTGTTTGGATAAGCAATCTCAAGTTGCAATGGGAAGGCCACAGATCCGCAGATCTGATGGTCGTTGGGGCATAAAAGTTCTAGTTTGGAAACCCTTCGATCGAAAGCACTGCGTAGGTAAGACTAGTGGTCATACTGTATACAGACCACTTGTAAATGGTAAGGTCACTGAAAGCAATAGGAGAGGCCTAGAACTGGTGATAATGACATCCTAGTTTCAACTTTGTTTACCCGACTACAGCACAGGGATAAAGACGATTACTGTCCCGCCATGTTACTGATCCGTTATGTTTCTCATCATCATCATCATTATCAGCCAAAAGACGTCTACTGCTGAACATGACTTCCTCCACGGCTTTCCACAGCGACCGGTTGTGGGCGGTCTGCATCCAGTTTGATCCCGCGATCTTTACATGGTCGTCTGTCCATCTTGTCGGTGGACGTCCCACGCTGCGTTTTTGGTCGAAGGGTCTCCAAAAACTTTTCTACCCCAACGTTCATCAGTTCTTCGCGCTTTGTGCCTTGCCCATTGCCACTTAAGGTTACTGAATCGTAGGGATATGTCCGTTACCTTAGTTATTTTACGTTCTGTTTCTGATTTACCTTTGATAAAGTAATCCCAAGGACTAGTTGTAGCCGGAGCTATAAAACGTGCAAACGAGAGCGTACATCATTTTCCCTTCTGCACTGTTTATGGGTGACGTCACACAGACAGAGATGTGTGTTGTTTGTAACGTACGTTTATCGATAACAATACGTTTGAAAATGGGGTTTGCATGCATTTTTACTACCGTTAGTGCTGTATTTTGCGCGTGCGAATCCTTGTTACAAAAGTGATTTATGGCACAGGCTGCTACGAGTCTTTGGTTTAGTGTATTTTGTTTGTTTAAACTCTGATCTAGCACCCCTGATCTAGAAATGAGGAAATACATAGAAGAACTAAGGTGACGGACATATCCTTACGAATTAGTAAGCTCATGTGGCAATGGGCAGGGCACATAGCGCGAAGAATTGATGGCCGTTGGGGCAGAAAAGTTCTAGATTGGAAACCATTCGACCAAAAACGCAGCGTGGGACGTCCACTGACAAGATGGACAGATGACCTTGTTAAGATCGCGGGATCACACTTGATGCAGACCGCTTGTGATCGGTCGCTGTGGAAATCCGTGGGGAAGGCCTATGTTCAGCAGTGGACGTCCTTTGGCTGATAATGATGATGATGATGAAACTCTGATCTACCTCAATAGTGAGTTTGGTTGTTGTTAAAAGTGTTGTGGTAATAAAAGTAACTTTACTACACCCCAGTAAGAGTCCCCGTCGCAAGGCTGTAGACGATGACTGTCTGATAGTAGGACTGAGCCGGGACGCCCTAAAGGCTAAGGACGCCCCGCGACGCTGCCCAGACGTCCTCTGCCCTATCGACTATGAGTACTACAAGAAAGCTGTGAAAAGGGTATGACCAGACTCACATATACAGAATATTGTTTTGGTCAGCGACGCTCGACTCAGGGGTGGGTTTACAAAGAAAACTGATGGCATTATTTTTAATGATTACGGGTTAAACCCACGAAATCAATTTATTATTGCGATACTAGCGAGCAAGTCAAAACTAGCAAAGCCAGGTTGCCTCTTCGTAGCTTACTAGCTACGGCGAAGTATTTCGTAGATAGGTACGCGCGAAAGTGCGAGTTTCCTCATTCGTTTTGAATGTTTTTAGAATGTTATGAAGAGGTTTTCTTTTATGAAACTTGCATATAATTTAAAGAAGTTTTTTATATATATAATAAGCATAATTCATGCCATCATCCCCGAGTTGGATGTCACTGACCAAAACAACACCCTGTATTGCGCACAGTTATTTTTTACCTCTACTACTGCTGAAAACGTCATTTACGAGAACGCGGTGTTCATACTCTGTAGCGATATAATTCTATATAACGATATAAACATATAAAAAAAATATAAAGCTTATCTTACCTATTGGTATTGTCAACAATTCGTAGACTACTACGAGATTCGTAGAATAGCTTCCCGCAGCAAGTCGTCGTAGCAGGGAAAGTCTACGGAGCTACGAAATGCGTAGCAGCGTAGACCCAATTTCTACTACAATGCTACAAAAAGATATGAAAATTAAAAAAAAATGCGCAAACAGGTGCACTCTATTCCTTACACTCGTACATAGCAATCGAAGCAATAATGGAACAGCAATTTGACACGACTGGAGAGAGATCAAGCGCAGGCTTTACGTACTTTCCGATGCACGGGGGTGAAACACCGCCAACTTCCAAACTCCGGGCTACCCTGAGAATTCCTGGACAGAATAATTCAGATACATATTTTTGGCCCGACCTGGGGATCGAACCCGGGACGACCCTCTTACTGCTGGGCCATCGACGCAGCTACGAAAAGTGTTTTCGTTACAAATACAAAGCTATTTATGAACATAAGATATATGTTTGACAGTGGGTAGGTAAAATCCGTTTAGTTTTAATTTACTATGAGATACTTTTCAGTTCGCAGATGATCATCCGAAACTAACAAAAAAGTATATGTCCAAAGACATCGACCCGACTCCCATCGAACACGAAATTCAAGATCTGAAACGAACCGAGTATCTGACCAAGTATTGTTCCCGAGGTTCGTATCAAATGACATCAGTTGGTAAAAAGTTACGTAGCATCACTTGCTTGCTACCAATGATATTGTATTTAGAAGTAGATGACGCCTCGCGAACTAAAAGAGTACACAAATATGGCACCGTCTGATTAATGGATGTCAATGGATTGACATCTATCACATCAGACATCAGATTCGGAACAGAGTCTTAATAGAGTAGCTTTCTTAATATATTTTTAAAGTATGTAGGTACATTACAGTAGACTCGTTGGCCTTATTTTAAATTCACACTTTAGCTCGGTAGTATATTAATCAACAAAAACATTTTACTTTCAAACTATTTAACATTTAAAATATTGAATAATTATCTAATAAATGCAATTTAAATGTATCACCAAACAGGATGATTCCTTCAAATAACACGCTAATAGTGAGCGTACATATTTTTTTCTACAATCGTGAGGATCATCCCTCAAAGATGTGTTTATCAACAGTCTTTTGTTAACGCGAGTGCCGGTGACCTTTTGATCCGTGAGCGTCTACGCTGTTACTTTAAAAAAAATTTAAGGTGTAATTTATCTATACTAATATTATAAAGCTGAAGAGTTTGTTTGTTTGTTTGTTTGAACGCGCTAATCTCAAAAACTACTGGCCCGATTTGAAAAATTATTTTTACGTTGGATAGTCCATTTATCGAGGAAGGCTTTAGGCTATATAGCAGCAGAAATGAAAAATGTTGCGAAAACGGGAGAAAGATATTCCTTTTGAGAGCTTCCGCTGCATATGCTGCAGAAACCGCTTAAGTTACACAAAAATCATGTATGACAGGATTGTTCAGCATTAAGAGTTCTATAATAAAGTCCGTGACAGCATATGTCTATCTTTTATGGTTGACTTACTACAACCTTTTTTATGTTAATAAATTTGTGAAAAAAATAATGCATTATTTTTAGAGGTGTATTACACACAGGTATTTATTATTATCAAAATAAATACATTCATCATCACGAGCATTTCATTTAGAACCAAGTTGCCCTTTACATCATTTGATTTCAATAAATATCTTAGGAGCTATCACAGTTTTAACATAACTCCGCACCAAAATAATGTTCGCAGCTTAAGTACAACGTGCGCTTGCGCTAATATATTATAAAGCTGAAGAGTTTGTTTGTTTGAAAGCGCTTATCTCAGGAACTGCTGAACCGATTTGAAAAAATATTTCTGTGTTGGATAGCTTATTTATCGAGAAAGGCTTTAGGATATAAAACATCACGCTGCGACGGGAGGGGAGAGAGCAAACTCAAAAAGCGCGGACGAAGTCGCGGGGGACCGCTAGTAGTTATATAACAGACATATTAACATACATTTCCATAGACATATTTGTTAGGGTCGTGCGGGCGGGATTCGAACCCGCGACTGCTTATCTTTGTAGTCCGGAACGTAAACCACCACACTGTGACGGTCGTTAAATTATCATTAAAAAATATAGTACCAAACTACTCCATGTATAGCACTGTCTTAGAATATTGACCATGTTAGTCCGTGGGTTGGCTAAGAAACAAAACTCACAAATTTTATTGAAAATACTTCAATCATGAATGATAGGCTTCATTTAATACAATTTACTTAACGAAAACATGATATTCGGACTGTTTTTTTTATAATTTAGTTAGGTGTTTCTGCAGTTTTAAAGGCGCACTGAGGCATTAAGACACCGACGCCATCAAAAACACACTACGTCAAAATTATGACCCCAATTTGAAGTGAGGTGTTGTTTAGCTGAGCCATCTTTTAGCCTCTCACCGGTGATCTAGTTCTTAATACAATATCATTGCTTGCTACGCTGCCGACACTGTTCACCATGGGTATCTAAATTGGGCAAATGCTTAAACCTATAACCTCGTGGTCACGCGATATTCGCATAGCTCTTTAAAAGGCGTGAGAGACCTCGATAGTTAATGAAGGTCTATCTTGCAGCTCGCGTCGTCTTTTGTTTGAAACCACGACCGGGCTCGTTATGGTGTCGTGTGTGCAAGCGATTTACGTTTGAGAATGGTTAGGCGGACGACAAATCAACCTTACATACTAATTTACACCGTTAGGCCGCGATACTTTTCCAATTCAAAACTATTTTTTATTCAAAGTCTGAATGAACAGGTTTCTTCTGGGTGAGTTTGCTTCTTCTTCGAATCCATCTTCGTCGCAATTGGCTTGATCTGTATTCAAAAGTAAACCCATACTAAATAAATACATGGTTTAACAAAATTAACTGCATTTCTTCTAGGTGGTGATTCTGTTTGAACTGGTGAACAACAACTTTTTGTATGGTACCAACAATAATCCCAAAAATAAATTTGACTTCTCCATACAAACTAGCATCAGCTTATTGGTACTCTTGTACATACAAGAAAGTTAAATATTTTTTTGGGATTACAATATTGTTATATTTGTGCATCAGAATAAGCCCATGAAGGAATGCATTTAATATCGATAGATCATATAGAAAACAGTTTTGAATATGACATTTGACACATTCCAGAGCTGCCGTTTATGTCAGTGAATCTGGCGCGTCGAGCGCGGGCGCTTCAAACCCTGCGTCTCCCTGACGACGTCGAGATTCCTGATACCAGCCACCGAAGGTCCTACAGGCACCCAAAGCCGGAGAAATACGCTGAAAATCCCAAGTCCATGTCCATGAAACCAACATACGACGACTCGTTGCAAAGTAAGTGAATAAAGTATACCTAGATGAGACTTTGCACTTGATAAGCCATTGTCTAACCAGTATTATGAAGAAACTTCAGACCCTTTATCTATTGGATCCTGTCTGGTCTGACAGTGTCTGTGCCAGACAGACCAACCAGGGTGGCGGAGTGACTGTGTATAGGCTGTAAACATTTCACAAATGGGTTTCTTAAGCATTAGGTGGTGTAAGCCATGCTCCATGCAGGCTATGTGTAGATCGGTAGAGTACCTTCACAGGTGAGATCATAAAGCCGCGAGCCCTAAGTCTTCGACTATCTATCTATCGAGCATTTAAAAAAAATGCAAATTCTGGTACTCTTAACCGGTAGAAAATGTTTGTAAGGCATTAAGTCTTACACAATGCAATTAAGTAATCACAATGCAATAAAATCTTGTATTACAGAGGAGCTCCGTCGCATCTTGCGCGTGCGCACGGGTGATACAACCTACGGCGCGTGTCACGGTCTGTTGGCCAAAGTGGTGCTGGAGAAGAATCCCTTCGGCCCTCCGCGCAAGGAGCCCAAGTATGGACGATGGAGCAACCCTTACATGTACACATACAGGATTTGATTGGTGTGTGCGAATTTGTGGAATAAAGTGTATTTAAAATATATATTTTGTTTCTTTAACAACCCTATACAGGCTGATATTTTAATCAGTGGCCGCACTGTGTGTAAAGACTCCACTGATGAATATAAACAACTTTTACTATGGCGGCAATAGCGAAATCGAGAAACCAAATCGACAAATGTATGAAACAACATTTTGACCGCGCGTCAATTGAAGTTTTCTATGGAAAAGCTGTTTTTAGGGTTCCGTAGCCGAATGACCGGAACCGTTCAAGTTTCGTCAAGTCTGTCTGTCTGTCCGTTCGTATGTCACAGTCACTTCATTCTACCTAGTCTTCCCATAAATATTGTCCCAAGGAAATAAATAAATAATGCAAATAATATTTATTACTTTTACAGTGGGTTAGTTTTATACATAAATATAAAACAATTTAAAATATAAAAAACTTATTCGAAGTGGTCTCCATTGGCCGCAATACAGTCCTTTAAACGTTGAGGCCAGTTATCAATAGAAGCACGCACTCTTTCCATGGGATAATTCTTCACTGCCAATCGTATGGATTGTTTTAGGGACTCCAAATTATCATGGCGATGAGAGCAAGCCTTACTCTCTAAAACTAACCATAAATCATAATCCAGCGGATTAAGATCGGGACTAGACGACGGCCAGTCTTCAGCTCTGATGAAGTCCGAAACGTTTGCTTCTAACCAAGACTGCGTGGACCGAGCTTTATGACCCGGCGCCGAGTCTTGTTGGAAAGACCATGCTTGGTTATTGAACATGGCGTTGTTAAGGGGCTCAACTACCTTCTCAAGAATGGTATCTTGATACACTAGTGCCGATGTTTTGATACCTTTTTCACAAAAATATGTCTCAGTCACTCCTTCATAGCTAACACCCCACCAATCCAACACTGAAGTCGGGTAATGCCCACGTTGCACTCTGCCGACTAATTGGAAGCTTCCTTAGAGGTTTGAGCATGAATACGGTCATTTTGTTTGTTAAAATGTTGCTCAATTGTAAAGATTTTCTCATCCGTAAACAAAAAAATTCTGTGACCTCCCTTTGCGTACCGCTTCAGTAGTTTTTTCGATTTTACCACCCTATTATTTTTTAAATTATCAGTTAAATATGATCAGTGCGTTTCTTATAGTCTGCAAGTCCTAACCATGTCCTAACTCATCTTTTAAAATACGCGACATGGTTCTGGGTGCTATCTTCATCTCCCGAGTTAAAATCTTTTGCGTTCGGACAGGATTTCTGCGAATTCTTTCCCTACTGCTTCGACCACCTTTTTCGTACGAACACTAAAGACTTAGTTCCGATATCCATCCAGTTCAAAGCGGGAGGCAAAAATTGAGAAACAGGTTATACGTATAATAAACTATGCTAAAGGGGCCTATTCAATGAACTGCTAGCTACCTGCCAGTAATAAATGTGGCGAAAACGCCGGAATGATCGAAAATTTTCTCTTGTTGCAACAAGATCCGTATAGTAAACGGCAGATACTGAAGTACACTTAACGGAGTTAAGCAATATGTTATGAAATAAGATACAACCAAATTAAATATTGGCTTTGTTCAGCTAAATTGACACTATGACATTTGACACATTTGATTTCTTTATAAAAGGTTCTGATAGATCATAGACACCACATTCTTCCCGCCTACAAATCATAACTCGTAATCATTGAGATAAGTAGGAGCGCGACGAATACGGGATAATCGTCGTAGTACTTCAATAGCTTCAGGCTCGGGATCTGGCTCCACATCAGGACGTATGACTAATGGTTCATTGCAGTTGTGATTATTCTGGATCTGATCATCTTGCTCTACATCATCCGTTTCGTCCCTAGGCAACGGAGCTAAGAACCTGTTAGCCACAATAGTCTGACGGCCACCAGGTAATTTCACATAAGAGTATGATGGGTTTGGCATAATTAGCTCTACCTCGTCTGCTATTGGATCATACTTTGAATTTCTTACATGTCTTCTCATAAGTACCGGACCCGGTGAAAGTAGCCAGGAAGGTATGCTTTCTCCGACAGGAGTGCGACGTGGATGCGTGAACATACGCTCGTGCGGTGTCATATTTATCGATGTGCATAGTAAAGATCGAATGGAATGTAGAGCGGCGGGTAACACCTGCTCCCAATTTTCCGCTTGGAGCTTTTTTGATTTAAGACAAAGCTGTATCGTTTTCCACAGTGTTCCGTTTAGTCTTTCTACTTGGCCGTTTCCTTCTGGATTGTATGGTGTCGTTCGGCTGCTAGATATTCCAAGGGATTGTAAAAATTTTCGCACTTTATCCGACATAAAAGATCTACCTCTATCGGAATGTATAAATTGTGGTATTCCAAAAGTATAAAATACATGCGCCAAACACTTAATGACGGTACCAGACGTTATATCTTTGCAGGGGTAGGCAAAAGGACAACGTGAGTATTCGTCTACCATCGTAAGGATGTACTTGTTTTGAGTGCTAGATGGCAAAGGGCCTTTAAAGTCAATATTTAGCCGCTCCAAACATGAAGTCGCTTTTATAAGCTGTCCTTGAAATTTCATAAATCGCGGTTTTATTTGAGAACAAATAGAGCACGATGCAGTCATTTTCCTAATGTCATCAATAGAATACGGCAAATTTTTAGCTTTTATCCAATGAGCCATTCTAGAAACCCCTGTATGACAAAGAGCATCGTGAAATTGATACAGTTTATCAAGATTAATATTGGCACTTACTACTCTAGAGAGTGCATCTGCGGATACATTTTCTTTTCCAGCGCTGGTAGTCTGATGTTGCAAAAAATTGACATTTCATTATCGCAAAAAACAGCTTGCAGTATCACGAAATCTGATAAAATTAACCGTATTCATATCGCAATCTTCAAACGTACACATTTGCCACGAATCTTACCCGATACACATCCTTCCATTATTTGGGGTAACCGTTATAACGGAAGATATTTTTATATTAGAGAGCTTATATTCCTTACTGTCGAACTGATGGTTTTTATTGTCAATAAATAGGCAACAATTTATCAAATTTAATTAAAGCTGTCTGTCTGATTGTAAATAGAGACAAAAAAATGGCATGAAATCATAATAAAGGTTCAGAAAATAATATTATGCAATAAACCTCATCTCAGCACAAGCACACAGCAATAAAACCGGCTAAGTGCAAGTCAGACTCGCTCACTAGGTTCCGTGCTAAATTTAACTCAATTAGAGGTCCACTTACTTCCACTTAGCCAAAACACCACAATATTTTGTTGACAGCAAATATAACTTTGTTTTTCATAGTATTTCTAAAAAAAATAAAGTTATGTTTGCGGTTATTGAAAATATGCTCTATATCAAAAATGATAGTTCGATCTCGTTCAAACCAACATCTACATCATGTATTTTTTTCAAAATTTACACCCGCTTAGTTTAAAAGTTAGATAGGGGAGGACACCCATTTAACCTAGACTTTTAGAAAAAATGGTTTGAGGAACCTCATTGTCATTTTAATACACCATAGACACGCTACACGCATAGGTTTGACAATTTTTTTTTTTGTTTCAGTTTCGTGTATGGGAGCCCCTTCTTAAATATCATTATTTGTATTGTTTGTATGTTATACATGTTCCTGCCAAATTTCAATAGTTTGTTGCTTATAATTTCAGAATAAAGTGGCAGTGACATACGGACGGACATACAGACAGATAGACAGACTTGACTAAACTATAAGGGTTCCGTTATTTACCATTCGGCTACGGAACCCTAAAAATAAGCTTTGTGATACGGCTATGATGATACACGAGGCTTATTTTAATAAGGTTTAAGGTTCGCGGTGAATATTAATTTAAGGAAAAATAAAAATAATTCCTGCAACACCGGTAATAAGTAAATCAATACCTTGTGTCAGTTTGACATTTAATAAAAAACGTTTTGCAAATAATTTATTATTGCAACTATTAAATTAAATTCCACAAGAATTCCCAGCCAATATAGTAAAATACAAAATCGGAAAATATTAAAACACATTATCTTGACTTTCGGTACATCTTTTAATGTAGAGATCGGATAAATAAATAGATTCCATGCATGTAAGTAATAAACTTTTGCAACGTGTTTCTATGTGCATAAGAAGCTAGATATTCAGTGTTTGTTTGTGGTTTCATGATTTAATTATAATATTCAACTAGTGATTATTAATATGGTCAAAATCCCCGCAAGGTATCGGTTTCAAACTGAGTTTATTATCGGTTTCTCACTTTATAAGATCCGGGCCCCCTATTTATTGCAGAACTTTTTAAAAACAAGTTTTCAGCAGATTACAGTTAAAAAGACTTAAAAGACAAAGCAAGAACTTACAAAACCCGAAAAACGACACCAAAACGAGCGCATAAAGATGCAGGAGACATGTGAAGTGCAAAGAATGATTTATAATAGCTTTTTTAATTATTTTCAGGACTTTTTCACGAATTGCTGCAGTTGAAAGTTTGAAGGTGTGACGAAGCAACAATTGTAGTACAATAAAAATAACAGTGTAATAATTTAATTAAAAACCACAAAATACCTTCTAATAAACGATTCTTCCTCTCTAATAAACGTTATTCCGTCTAATCAATGGTTGTCTGGAAGAGGTCGCTCCCAGCGACTAGACCGCCAGTATTGTACTTCTTATGATTTGATTGAAATGTTTTTGTTTCTTGTGTCCTTATTTGTGCAATATCCTTTATTATTATTATAATAATAAAATATCTTTTCTCATACGTTATGTATAGTAACAGAAAGTCGCGTTTGTTACAGTACTAATAACTCCAGACGGGGGCACAATTTTCATTATTTAGAGTGAGTTGAATTCGTCGTCACGCCGAATAGGACATACGACAGCTGTCATCATAAAATGCTTTTGTACTTAATGTTAGTGTGATAACTAATTAACACTAATTGCAACCTAGAACTTTTCTGTACCAATCCTTTCCTTTCCTTTGGACATTCCCTCACATCGCCATCAAGCCCCAAAGTAAGCTACTCAAAGCTTGTGTTATGGGTGCACACAAATGTTTGTATTGTGCGGGGATCGAACCCGCAACCCGCTGCGTTGTAGGCGATTTCTCGACCACTACACCAGACGGGTCGCCACCAATGACTGTCCTTTGCGATATGTACTCTGCCCGTTGCTACTTGAACTTATGAACCTTTATACACTGCAACTTTTTTTAACATTGATGCTCTCGCGCGTGTTGAAAATGCGCTTCAGTATCGGGACTCACGCAATGAACAGATTTAATTTAGCATCGATGCAGTTGGCGTTGGAATGGATGCAAACGCCAAAATTCAGTACATAATTTGTCAATTTCCAGCGTCTTCATCGCGACTGCATCGATGCTGAATCGTGACTGCATCGCTGCTAAAAATCACTGAGTGTAAAGGGTCTATAGTCTCACTGGTCTTAGTCCGTTGCGATCGCAGGATCACACTGGATGCAACCCACAAACGGTAACTGTAGAAAACTGTGGTGGAGGCCTATTCTAGCTAATAGAATAAAGCTGGTTACGTAGAAGTATTCGATTAGATAAAAAGCACTCAATTCAATAGGACGGAAATGTCAATTTAGTTAGAATGATCACCCATCCAAATGCGACGGATCCGTAAATAACATTGGTTTCATAAAAAAATAAACAAGAACTCAAGAGCTTTACAAACTGTTATTTATCTAGTAGTCTACCTTTTAGCTGTATTAATGAGAGCCGAATAAAGGTTGCAAATAGTCATCGAGTGTTCTAGTGGTTATCAACTTTCTTTTAAAAATTGTTGCCCCTCATCGTGCATTATTGTCTTATATATACTTTAAACACATAATTTCAAGTAAATGTGCAATATTATAGATTTTTTATTAGCTACATTCCTAATTACTTCGTGAGTGCCTTAAAATTTGAGGTAATGTAGGTAAGAAGGTACGTCAATTAAGTAGTAAATCGTTATGTAATTAAAAATATCAATTATGGAGTTAAATTAGGGAATTCCGACGGGATTTCCTATTTTCTTATTATTCAACCCTAAACACAATTTGTTGTATACATCATTGGAATTGTTATCAGGCTTTTGAAAATGATAATTAAAAATACTGCGATTATTTAAATCTTTTTACCGCACAAATTCGACAACTGGGCCACGAGTATTAAATAAAATAATTTCTAGTTACTTATCTTTTTTCAACGATAATGAAAATGACATTAGAAAATTGTGCTTGCGAGATTGACATTTGTAATAATTGCAAGTCCCGACGAATGGAGTTATCGTCAAAATTAGCCGTATTCCAATACAAATCCTAAGTAAAGGAAATGTATGAAAATTATTTAAAAGCATCATAATCTATTAAAAAGCATGTCTCTAGAAGTTAGTTCCTAGAAGTATCCGCAAGAGGCTCTTTACATTCGAAAACAATATTAACACCGTATCTACGAATTAAACACTTGAGTAGAGGTAAAAAATACATAGAAAAATTCTAACATAATTCTAGCATAATTTTTGATTTTTCTGCTAAGATGAGCTTTTACAGATTTTCATTACCCTCGATAGCGTTATCGTCAACATCTGTCAAAATTAGTGTGTCGAGTCCTGCAAATTTGCTTTGTCGGCGTATCGACTGTCAAAACACGGTGTCGAGTCTCGCAATTCACGAGTTACTCGAGTTAGCATACGTTACTTCGCGACGAAACTACCACGCCAGGCCGATAAACGATATCATATTTAAAACAAGACATTTCGAGGCGCCATCTTTCTACTTTATTATTTTTGATTTTGCTTGTTTGATTCTGATTGAGCATGAAAGAAACAGATTGTTGGTCAGTTATTAGTAGGAAGTGTCTACCAATCAGATAGTGTCGCCATTTTCTCAAAGATTCAATTATTGCTTGAGCTTCTTTTTCGATAATAGAATGTCTGCGTTTTGTGTCAGATAAAGATCTGGAAAAGAATGCTACTGGACGATCACCTTGAGAGAGAGTAGCATCTATGGCATGATCTGATGCGTCACTCTCAACAACGAATCTAGCGTTTTCATCAATTGCTGTTAAAGTTGCTTAAGCTATATCTTTTATGGAATTGAAACTGCGACATACTTCCTCATTTAGAGGGAAAGCGGCATTTGACAAGGGACCAATTCTTTCGTAGAAATTCTTTATCCATTTGGAGTAATGAGCAAACATACTCAGAGCTCTTCTGAGGGCTTGAATGTCATTCGGTATTGGGAGCTTAAAAGTAATGGATCTAATCTGTCCTTATCTGGTTTTATTTCGTTATTGTGAATGGTATAGCCTAAAAGATTGATTTTGTCGATACAGAAGGTAGATTTTTGCTCGTTGATAGTAAACTTGAATTTCTTTACAGCGTTCATGAATTTGGCGAGGTTCTGATCGTGAATTTCTTTCGTTTTACCACATATGGTGACGTCATCAAGGTAAGCGTACGTGCCAGTTAGGTTCTCCGATTTTATGATGTACTGTAACGACCTCTGGAAAGCCGCAACGCCATTAGTGACACCAAATGGAATCCTCGTGAATTGATATAAGTTTCCGCATGCTTCAAAAGCTGTAAATGGTTTTTCTTTTATTAATATCGGGATCTGATGATATGCACTTTTTAAGTCAATTTGACTGATGGTTTAGAATGTTTTTAACACTCACAGTGTCATATTTTATATTCATAAAGATGAAATAATAAACCAAAAATTTGCGCACGGGCGGGACTTGAACCAGCAACCTTTTGGCAAACCGGGCCAAACGCTCTTACCAATTGAGCTACTGTGCTGTTAGTCCGACCCTGCGAAATTTGTGGTCTCTTATGAAAACGTCAATTGCGTGACGCTTAGCGCCATCTAGCCGTCTGTTTATGAAACAGATGGCTAGATGGCAGTTCAAGTCCCGCCCCATCATCTTGTCCAATTTTTTGCTTCCTTGATAAAATCAGTTGTAATATTGATATCCTCTTTTGACTCCGTCATTTTTAGGCATATTTATTAAGCTGAATAAATTGTTATGAAATAAGATACAACCAAATTAAATATTGGCTTTATTCAGCTAAATTGACACTATGACATTTGACACATTTGATTTCTTTTTAAAGGTTCTGATAGATCATAGACACCACACAATGAATCTCGTTCTTGTCTCAAGAGATTGCACTCCCACAGAATGTGATGGGCAGATTGCTCATAGACAGCAGTGTCAACGTCAGAACAATCACAAAAAGGCGACGGAAGAAGTTTGAATTTGTGAAGCTTCCTTATAAAGTTGCCATGTCCCGTGAGGAACCGAGCCACGCAGTGGTCTATTTCTAGCCACCTCTTAGTCAGTCTATCGCGTACATCTGGGAAGAAGTTGCACAGATGTCGACCCTTTGTTGACGAATCCCACCTAGTTTGCCACACCGTAAGTAGCTCCCCTTCCACAAGTTGATGCGGCTTAAATAGTCTAGTTATTTTAGAACGATCGCGTATGCCTAAGAAATCGGGTGAGAAGCTATCTTTCGACGTAAAGTGCTTAGCTCTGAACTTCCAAGCTCTGCCAATTCTGGCAGAATTGGAATCTGGAATTGGCAGAGCTTCCGTACTTACTGTTCTATACGCTTAACAAAGAAAAATCAGAGCAAGGCGTTGGCCCTGAAGCAGTTTTCGCCGCGCAACTCCAATAGTATCTCTGTCAGCCCAAACTGGTGTCAGAACAAAGCACATGGAAGGTAGATACGATGTTTACCTTATAAATAAGTGTATCGTTGCATTAAATCCCGTATGTTGATTAGTAAAGTACAAAATGCAACAAAGTTTTAAATCATACATAGCACATGGAGTCTAAATACGTTGCAGTATATAGAATTTTAAGTGTTTTAAACGTTAAACCCTAGGTTCGAGTTGAAATTCGCGTTAAAGCATAGAAGTTTCTTTTAGCTTTTTCACCTATTTGTTTAATGTGTTCCATAAAAGTTAGGTTTTTCTCTAGAATCAAATCAAGATAGCAAACCAATGCTTTCTTAGCAACTGTTACTCCATTAAATTTAAAACGAGGCATGACTTGAAGATTGCCCTTTAGAAGAAGCTGATAAGATTTATGTGGTGAAAATTGTAAGCGATTTCTCTCTCCCCATTGAGATATCAGGCTTAAGCATATCTCGGCTACTTGAAGCTTGGATTTACTGTTGGCCTCTATCAAGAGGAGGCCATCATCAGCATACCCAACCAATGAACATCCCTCGGGTAATGGTAGGTCAAGGAAGTCATCGAAACCGAAATTCCAGAGATAAGGCCCTAAAACTGAGCCCTGCGGACAGCCACGTGTCAACACTTTTGACTCCGCATGGTGACCGAGCCTTAGTTTGGTTGTCCCATTGTGAAAATATGTGTACTGTTTTATTAGGAATTATAAATAAAAGCACATAATTCAAAGTCAGTCTCGCATGATCTGCCATAGACCGTAAACAATGTCCTTTTTTATTTTTAAAACCAGAGATGGGACAACTAGCTAGAGACAATCACTACAACATCTTCCCTTTTTTGTAAATAAACAAAATAAATTGAATTTAACCAAAATCAACGATAAACAAAACAAAATAACTTCTAATTTTTTTTTAATCATACAAACGTTTGGGTAATTTCACTTCTCTCCCAGATCGTGTGAATACTCTGGTTACAGTATTTTCTTTGACATTATCTTCTGTCACCTGTATTTGCTCCTCGTTATCATTTTCATATTCCCTGTCATTATCTTCTGTTACCTGTATTATTTCTTCCTCTTTATCATTTCCAAATTCCCTGTCTGGTTCGTCTTTATCTGTTCTCTCAACAGTTTCTGTTTGCTCTTCAGGCTCTCCTTTTTCTTTGATTTTCCTATCTCTTATGTGTATCTCATTTCTTCTGTATTTTCCACCTTGTTCCCCCTTAACAACATACGATCTGGGTGAAATTGAATTCGGCCCTGTTATTATCCTCCCTGGCTCCCAGTTCAATTTAGGCACTTTCTTAAACCACACGTTCTGACCTACCTGAAAATCTGCTCTAACTTTTGCAGTTTTATCGTATAACTCTTTAGTCTTTTTCTTCAAATTTTCTTTATTCATATAATCCTTTTTATAAGTTAATTTTGGTGCCAAAGTATTATATGTGCAAGGAATATTTGTTCTCAAATTGCTAGCCATTAAAATGGAAGCCGGAGAGTTTACATTTCCTCTTGGTGAAGCTCTATAGTTAAGTAAAGCTAAATATGGATCTTCATTAGAGTCCATACATTTCTTAAAAATTAACTTAGCAATTTTTACTGCACTTTCCGCCTGCCCATTAGACTGTGGATAGTGAGGACTTGACATAACATGTACAAAGTTCCATTCTTCAGCAAATTTTCTAAATAATTCCGAATCATAATACAGTGCTCCATCCGTATATAACACTGATGGTATGCCATGTCGTGCAAATATGGATTTAATTTTATTAATAACAGTCTCAGACTTTAAGTTCGGCAAAGATACAACTTCTATCTATATAATTTGATAGTTTATCAACAACAACTAAGTAATACTTATTACTTAATTCAAACACATCAGAGCTAACTTCTGTCCAGGGCATTACAGGTGTATTTTTATACATTAATACTGTTTTAACTTTATTATTTTGAAAATAACATAAAATTTTATATCCTGATTAATTCCAATCCAAAAAACCGTTATTTCAGCACGACTAATCATCCGAGATATGCCAGGGTGACCAGTATGCAACTTCACTAGCATATATTGCTTCAGACTTTTGGGAATTACTACTCTTTCACCTTTAAAAATTAATCCTTTGATGACTGACAATTCGTCTTTAATATTATAGTATGGTTTGATATTATCATCTAGGTCGTTGTACTGTGGCCATGTTGTTGTTATATAAGTTTTTATTATACTTAAGTTTTGATCTCTATCAAAATGTTCTTTAATCAGTTTCCAGTTCTTTTCTGTCATTGGTAAATGTTTACTTAGTAACGAAATTTGCAAATCTACTTCATCAAAATGTACTTCCTCATCACAACTTTTTTTTGTAAAATCTCGGGACAATGTGTCTGCTAAATATAGATACTTTCCAGGAGTGTGTATTAAATAAATTCTATAGGGCTGTGGATGCAGCATCATTCTCTGTAGTCTAGCAGGTATTTTAGACAGAGGCTTTTTGAACACACCTAGCAAAGGCTTATGATCGGTTTGAACGCATATGTGATCCCTTCCAAATAAATAAGGCTTAAATTTCTCAACTCCAAAACAAACAGACAATAATTCTTTTTCAATTTGAGAATATCTTTGTTGTGAATCTGTCAATGCTTTAGAGGCATATGCCAGTGGTTGACCGTCCTGCAGTAACACTGCTCCCAAGCCCACTGAACTGGCATCTACCTGCAATGTGACTTCCTTATTTGGGTTAAAAAACGATAATACTGGTGCATTTATTATGCAATGTTTTAATTTTTTTAATGTCTCCTCGTGATGTTTTTCCCATACAAATTCCACATCATTTTTTAATAAATTTCTTAAAGGTGCAGACAATTCTGAATAATTTTTGATAAATTTTGATAGGTAATTAAAAACTCCCAATAATCTTTGCAGAGCTTTTTTATCTTCCGGTGACTTCAACTCCTTCGCTGCCTTTATTTTCTCTTCATCAATACTTATTCCATCTTTACTAAAAGAATGTCCCAAAAATGTAACTTTTTCTGCATCAAAAACAAACTTATTCGGATTAAATTTTATACCAGCACTCTTAGCTATCTCTAATACTTGAATCAGTATACTTTTTAACTGTTCTCTTGAATTAGCCCATAAAAACACATCATCCTGAAAAGTCTCTACATTTGGAATAGATCTAAAAGTTTCACTGATGATTTTATGGAAAATTTCAGGTGCTACATTAATTCCAAATGGCAATCTTTTAAAAGAGTATCGACCCCATTTAGTCTGGAAAGTACATAAACGAGAGCTACTTTTGTTTAATGGTATCATCCAAAAGCCTGAAGCACAATCTAATTTGCAAAAATGTTTGGCACCCGACAGTTTTGCAGTAATATCTTCAATATATGGCAAAGGATAGTGTGCACGCTTAGTGAATTGATTCAAAGGTCTTGGGTCCAAACAAATTCTTAGCGATCCATCTTTTTTCTGTACAACTACCATTTGGTTAACCCACTCCGTTGGTTCCTCTACATGCTCAATTATTCCTTTTTTAACCATAATGTCTAACTCTTGTTTAACTTTTTGTTCCAAAGTATAAGGAATACGACGAGGGGGGGAAACCACTGGTACAGCATTATGTTTTAATTCTATGTTGACTTCTTTTGATATAAAACCTACCTCACCATCAAATAATTCCAAATATTTTTTTGGAATTACTGATTGCAAATCTTCAACTAAATTGACTCTTTTGATCAAACCTAATCTTTCTGCACTTTTAAGTCCCAGTATGTTGCTGCATCCTGGCTGATCTACAACCAAAAACTCAATTTCTAAATTTTTTCCATGAAATTCCACATTTAATATACATTTACCAACAACTTGCAATTTAGTATTTGTGAAAGAAGTAACAACAACCTTAACAGGTAATAATTTATCACAGTCTAATCCAAGGTCAAAAAATTGTTTAAGACTAATAATATTGCATTGAGCTCCCGAATCTACTTTTTATTCTATTTTATTGTCATTAAAAGAAATAGTAGTTAAATACCAGTCTGATGTCCGATCAAATCCTACGATATCAATTTTGAATTCTGCCTCGCTGTCAAGTCCAGTAACATCTTTTTCTTCTAATAAATTGACAGACTTGTCGTTTTTTGTTCTGCATTTGCTTGCAAAATGATTCACTTTACCGCAAATCACACATTTTTTCCCATAAGCAGGACATTTTCCATAAGGGTGCTTGTACCCACAATAGCCGCAGTCTTCTATAACCTTCTTCTTGTTATCTTTCAAGCTATCCACTGTGATTGTTTCTTCATTATATCTCATTGATCCCAGTCTATGGGAAACTGCTACATGAGTTCTACAAATTTCCAAAGCTGTTTCCATATCTATCTTTGGTGTCTTTAGCAATTGCTGTTGAATTTTCGGATCTTTAATTCCGCATATGAAAACATCTTTAATTAAACTTTCTCTTAGGGTCCCTAGTTCACATGTCTTTGATAATGTTTTTAATGCTGTCATGTAACTTTCGTATGATTCAGTATCCTCCTGTTTTCTGGTCAAAAATACAAATCTTTCGTAAGTTAGATTTGTTGTGGGAATAAAATGTTGCGTAAATTTTTCCATCACTGTTTTGAGGTTATTTTTTTCAGAATCATCTAACTCCCAAGCATCATAGATTTCTCTGGCAGCTTGTCCGGCATGATATAATAACAATGCCACCTTCTTCTTCTCTGCAGCTGTGTCAAAATACGCTTCTATATAGGTTTCAAATTCTCTTGCAAAAAAATTCCAATTAAACGACATATTGCCCTCCATCTTCAGAGGCTGCAATCCTCCAACACTACTCTGTGATCTTTCAGCCATTATAGCCTATTACACTTTTCAAATTATTCCTTGTTAATCAGATCTATTTTTGTACCGCTGTCACCATGTTTTATTAGGAATTATAAATAAAAACACATAATTCAAAGTCAGTCTCGCATGATCTGCCATAGACCGTAAACAATGTCCTTTTTTATTTTTAAAACCAGAGATGGGACAACTAGCTAGAGACAATCACTACAACATGTACAAAAGAGAATATATATTTCTGTAACATACTCTAATCTTTAGTTTAAGTAGTAAAATCGGCCACCAGGCGGTATCAAAAGCAGCCGAAATATCTAGAAATATACCAATAACGTATTTCTTATTCGATGATGTTACTTTTTATCTTACTGAAATCGCGGCATCAACTGTTGATTTTCCAGCAGTAAAACCGTATTGGTGCTTATGAAAGATCGGTCCACCCGGTAGTAAACGCGGTACAATTAAAAGTTTCGAGAAGCTTACCTAGTGAAGGAAGTAACGTAATGGGTCTGTAGGACTTCGGGTCGTCAGATGGCTTATCACCACTTTTTGCTATAATTTTGATATAACCACGTCGCCAAACGCTTGAGAAAACGCCTTCAGAAATACAGCGAAAGTAAACTGTTAGTATTTATGTGCCGAACGTTTTACAAGCTTCTTTAATCATTTTGTTAGATATTTTGTCTTCGCTGGACGCTTTATTCAAAGGTAGATTTTTCACAATCTCAAAGAACTCATCACTACTGGGAATCGTAGACATTGGTGACTCGGGTACCTCAGCTACAGATCTCCGCACGTCGCGATGATACTCGGTGTCCTCCACTTCTGAATCGTCAGCAATAAGAGAGTTGAGCAGAGCGCCGACAATCTCCTCTATACCTAGCGGGATCTATCATAACACAGAATTTTTTGATATCGAATTTCATTTCACAGAAAAGTATTCAATGAATGTTAATATCTTTATTCTTGATTAATCGAATAGTTAATAATCGTCGTTTCATAACATCGAATAACAGTTCACCAAAAAATGATTCGCAACTGTTTTGTTAAGCAGAATAACGATATATCCAAATAATGTTTCATAGAATTATTAAGTTATCGATATAACCTTTCATAAAAACTTGTTTCAATGTGTAACGGTTTCCATATATTTTTGCATACGCATGCAAGTAAGAAGGCATGCGCATGCATACGCATGCAAATAAGAAGGCATAGCAAAGGAAGGCAAGTAAGCAAGCAGGCATGCATGCAAGCATTATGGCATGCATGCAGCAAGCAAGCAGGCATGCAAACAAGTAGCATGCATTAGGATTTTCTCGTCTTCGGCGCTGCGGGAATAGCAGCCTCGTCGCCCTTGCGTAACAAGGCGCAGTCACCCACGCTCGCCTACGCAGCTTTGGCTTGCTGGTCGCCTTCGGCGACCAGTCTCAGCCGCTCCGGCTCGCGCGGGTGCCTACACCTTGTTAAGCGGGCGGAGGCTGCTCTCCCTCCGCGCCTCCGGCTTTTGAATTACACTCTAGTATCGGGCAGACTAGTACCACGGCGAGGAGACCATGGCGAGTCGAGATTAACGCAGTTTATTTATTAGATCAATATTTATTACATATTTAAATCAGTTATGCTTTAAATTGTCTATTGATAAAGTATGCCATATAATATTAGTAACGAATTCGTTTGGAAATACGGACTTTAGCGAAGTAAAATTCGATGTTTCAAGAAATCTGCATATTGAAACTTACGTGGAAATAAAATGATGGGTAACAAAATAGAAAGCTAACGTTACTTCGATAAAATACGTAATTTATGAAAAGAAGTAACGATGAAGTAAGTTTGCAGATAATGAGCATTCCACCTAGTGAAATTGAGATGTATCAAGATTCTAGAATTTCTTGAATATTATTTTGAAACATCTGCGAATCGTTTTATGGGGAATGAAAATCGATGAAGAAAATTGCGATTAAGTGATGGGTTCCCATACCTAGCGTATGAGTACCATTGATCTTAATATTTGATATGTAGGCAAGATCTTGAGGTTGATTAGCTTTGAATTCGTGGTACAAAGGAGACCACGGACCCTCGCATTCGAGTTTTTTAACGGTTCTACGTAATATTGCTCCTTTAGCTTTGGAAACTGCAGCTCGTGTGACCTGGCGACTCTTAATGAAGTTAATGCATTTTCATATTCGACAACAGACACGTTAGCTTTACGTAGTTTATTGGCTTTTCTTCGAGCGCGACGAAACTTCCTTCTTATTTCAGTCAGAGTTTAATTCCACCAATCACATCGTCGAATGCTTCTAACCGAGACACGACCCAAGGCAAGATCCGCACCGTACAAAAAGGTATCAGTCATCATTTCAGCGCTTTCAATCGCGTCTAAACCCGCACGAGTGAAATCCCTGGCATGTGACGCAAACAGTGACCCAAAAAAGTCCCAGTTAACGTCTCGGCACTTATAACGGATTGTACTGAGCAAGTAAAGATTACGCTTTTTAAAGCATAATGACAGAGTATGTACACAGAAAATCTGTGGGTCACAAACGCTAAAAGATCGCTCGAGGCCCTTCGCATACAGTACAATAACATCTTTAGAATGATGTTGGGGCTGCCTCGTTTTTGTAGTGCGTCGGGAACGTTAGCGGAATACCAAACAGATAGTTTCAACGCTATCATCCGCAAGATAAACTGGCCAAGTGCGAGTCGGATTCGCGCACTGAGGGTCCCGCCCGTGCCAACTTTAACTGAATTAGGGAATCCACTTACTTCCATTTAGTAACATATCATAATATTTTGTTGACAGCAAATATAATTTTGTTTTTCATAGTGTTTGTATTAACAAAGTTATGTTTGCGGTTGTTGAAAATTTGCTATATCTCAAAAACTTCTTGTCGATCTCGTCCAAACCAATTTTCGTAGAAAGTATTTATTGTGATCTACATTATTTACTTTTTTCAAAATTTACACTTGCTTAGTTTAGAAGTTAGATGGGGGGGGGGGGGGGGGGGGAACGCCCATTTTACCACTTTTATAAGCGTCTAGCTATGAAACGTTAGACTATAAAAGAAAATGGTTTTAGAAACCTCTATCTCATTTTAAATGACAGTCATTTTTTAGTCAAACCTATTAAATTTAACCCTTAAATATAATTACTTTTTATTTTTTGTATAAGAATCGTAAAGCGGTTAACGAGATACATTTTTCTACCGACAGACAGACAGACAGACTTGACGAAGCTATAAGGGTTCCGTTTTTGGCCATTCGGCTACGGAACCCTAAAAACGGTGTCGTTGATTAGTAGGATTCCAGGCAGTCGCAACAGCTTACTCCGTAACTTGGCGGATAGGTATACATCGCCAATTTGGCGGTGTTTTCTTCAGAGGGTGATCCCGGGACCTTACTTGCAGCGCTGATCTTTCTCTTTAAATGATTATAATTATTATTATTTTATTCGATATTGTTTTCGAAATTACATGTTATTTTATTTTGCATTTAATTATGATTTTGATTAATTTTATTACCATTAGTGAATTTTTAAACTTTGTTAATTTTTAATTGTGATACAATTCTCATAACAACTCCATTTTAATGTATTTAATACTAACCATATATTTTAGGATAATTATTGTTACTAACACTATGGATGTAATTTATCTGAAATAAATTATTATTATATTATTTAAACTTTTTACCTAACTTCAAATATTAACCGTCACTCTATAAAAATCTATGTGACAACGGCCGCCAATTTATGAAACATGTCAAATCTGTTTACAAAATCAAATCACTCAAATATGTAGCTAATTATGTACAAAACTCGGTTCCGCGATCGCAAAATTATCAATAGTAATGCTCCACTGGAAATGCACACTGACGACGACTAAAAAGTAACAATGGATCATTACCTGACAACTTATAGGAAGGACTACCTGTGGCCAAACCTGCCAGGAGCTGGTGGTGGCGCAGTCACCTTGGCTGAGTATGTAGTTAAAATATAGGTTGGAAGGTCACTATCACAAAAGCACATTTATTACTGAACACTTCACACCACGACTCATACTTTCGACAGTATTTTATTTAACTACAAGGGGTCCTCTACATGAGTCCATGCGTTTTGAGTTGTCGCAGCGTGATGGATTATAGCCTAAAGCCTTCCTCGATAAATATAGATATTTCCAGTAGTTGCTGAAATATTATAATTTCGTCTGTCTGAATTAATATTAGCATCGATGTACCCTTTTTTTAATCAGCCTTTAATCTATATATATATAAATGAATTGCTTTTCGTTAGTCTCACTAAAACTCGAGAACGGCTGAACGGATCGGAGGTCGGACGGAGGTCTAGGGTGTAAAAGACGAGAAAATATCCAAAAACGCGAGGACGAAGTCGTGGGGGACCACTACTCAGACTATAAATTAAGTCTAATTTAAAGTCAAATAAACAGATTGAGAGAAACAGTTCAAAGGTAAATTTACATTATAACCCTAAAAGCGAGACAAAGATTCAGCTTATACCTCAAATATTGTATTTAAGTTTTTTATTAATTATGTTTTTAATTGCCTCGGTGGCGCAGCGGTAAGAAGGTCGCACTTTAAAGCGACGGCTGCGTCAGAGGGTTTGATCCCCGGGTCGGGCCAAAAATATATACCTGAGTTTTTCTGTTCAGAGATTCTTAGGGTAGCCCGGAGTTTGGAAGTTGGCGGTGTTTTAACCCCCGTGCCTCGGAAAAGCACGTAAAGCCGTCGGTTCTGCGCCTGATCTTTCTCCGGTCGTGTCAGATTGCTGTCCCATCGGATTATGAGAATGAAAGGAATAGAGAGTGCACCTGTGTTTGCGCACACACATGTGCACTGTAATAGACATATTATAGTGCACAAGTGTGTGCGCAAACACAGGTGCACTCAGTCGGCTAGTCTTTGTGACAGGCCACCGTAGTCGAAATCGGTTAGGGTGACTATTATATTATTAATTATGTTTTCCATTTCAAGAGTCCCCAAGCTTACAGGACAAGAGCTCGCTTTCTACCAAGCATGCATGCAGCACACCAGGCCGCCAGACTGCCGATGCCCCCAGTACTCAGGGGGAGAGGCTCCTCAACTGCCCCCTGGGAAAGACGGGGGATGGACTCGAAATGAGGTAGGCAGACCTTTTAGTATGTATGTACTTCTAGGTAAGGTGTGACGTAATGAAAAGCGTGCCATGCACGGAGCGTATTTTGCCGGTGCTGACACTGGTTACGTAGCTAGACCGGTGAGCGTACGGGTTGTAACCGCGTATGTAGACAAGTAATTAAGGTGTCGCCGTAACTTAGTGTGGGCATTGTTAGTCCTACGTATGAAGACTGTCAGACTGATCACGTCTGGGTCCTTGCCAACAAAATATAAAGTGAATCGCAGTTCGCTCACTACCACCGTATAACATACATACAAGGGTATCATACGCCTTATACTGGCGTCATACGGGTTGTTTACGGGTTTAGTTGGTAAGATAGAGCATATTGTGTTGTTTTCGTGACTGGCGTTCCTAGCAACCGTGGTAGCAGTCACTGCATCGGACCATTCAATGACCACATGGTATGGTCCGGTGCAGAAGAAAAATACCTTAAAGGTTAACAGAATAGATATGAAATAAAGTAAACCATATAATTCTTGTCGTTTCCCAAAAATGCTGTTCATGCAGATAGTTAGTCTTTTATTTATTACTAGCGGTCCCCCGCGACTTCGTCCGCGCGTTTTGAGTTTGCTCCCTCCCCTCCCGTCGCAGCGTCATGTTTTATATCCTAAAGCCTTTCTCGATAAATAAGCTATCCAACACAGAAATATTTTTTCAAATCGGTCCAGCAGTTCCTGAGATAAGCGCGTTCAAACAAACAAACTCTTCAGCTTTATAATATATTAGCGCAAGCGCACGTTGCACTTAAGCTGCGAACATTATTTTGGTGCGGAGTTATGTTAAAACTGTGATGGCTCCTAAGATATTTATTGAAATCAAATGATATAAAGGGCAACTTGGTTCTAAATGAAATGCTCATGATGATGAATGTATTTATTTTGATAAGAATGAATACCTGTGTGTATAATACACCTCTAAAAATAATGCATTATTTTTTTACAAATTTATTAACATAAAAAAGGTTGTAGTAAGTCAACCATAAAAGATAGACATATGCTGTCGCGGACTTTATTATAGAACTCTTAATGCTGAACAATCCTGTCATACATAATTTTTGTGTAACTTAAGCGGTTTCCGCAGCGTATGCAGCGGAAGCTCTCAAAAGGAATATCTTTCTCCCGTTTTCGCAACATTTTTCGTTTCTGCTGTGGTCTTATGAGTCGTATCTTTATGTTATATAGCCTAAAGCCTTCCTCGATAAATGGACTATCCAACGTAAAAAGAATTTTTCAAATTGGGCCAGTAGTTTTTGAGATTAGCGCGTTCAAACAAACAAACAAACAAACAAACTCTTCAGCTTTATAATATTAGTATAGATATCCTATCTAGCAAAATGGTGTTTCAGATCATGGGCCCACTACTGGACCCAAAACTGTATCCCGTACGAGTGGCGGCCAGTCCAGAGACACCAACTTCACGCTTCGATCAACCCAATGCATTCTTGGATAAGGTAAATAAAATAAAGATTCCATTAAAATATACTTAAAAAACAATACAAGTAAAATATAACCACACGCCTTGTTTTAATGTCTAAAGCAATCGGATAATGGTAGTTATTGTTTTCCAGCTTCAATCAAAATATCCGATGCTGTATAGCATCCTGCAGAACGAGGCTTCGCCGGAACTCAAGCAGCGCATCGACAGAGACCGCAATAAGACCACGTACCAAGTGGACTATTGCGAAAGCGGTAAGCTAACTAAGGCTAAACCATTTTTACTCCTTTCATAGAAGAGAGACTCTTCGGAGAGACCTCCATGCTATGAAGTTACGAAAAACCACAAAATAGTTTTTAGTAGGGCAGGAAGCCTAGAAAAATGTGGTGAGATGATATGGAGATATCCAAGACTCAAAAAAAAACAAAGAGGATAGAAGCCATAAACATTAAAAAAAACTACTAAGTAACCAGTACATAGCAACCATTAAATAAATATTGGACATCAATCACATTGCTCTGATCCCAAAGTAAGTAGCCAAAGCACTTGTGTTATGGAGATCAGACACAACGGTCGTCCCAAAACACCCAGACCCGAAACAACATAGATCATTTTGATTTCTATATTGACCCGACCGGGAATCGAACCCGGGACCTCGGAGCGGCGACGCCTTGAAACCCAGCGTGCTTAGCCACTACACACGGACGACCTCCGTGCCATCCTTGCCATCCTTGGAAAACATCTGGATCGTGTTTTTATAATTACTAATGTCAATCAAAAACCACCAGGTCCAGGCGCAAAGTTCGACGGCCTCCAACGAGCGGCAGACGAGAGCGGGACGGGGCCGTGCGCGCAGCCGATGCGTCTTCCCGGGGACCCCTGCAGGGTGGGGCCCAAGCCTCGGCAGTCTGCCCCGCGTACCATGTCGAAGCAGGCCGGTGCTGGTAGCGCGAGCGACCCGAGGGCCAAATGCGGTGAGTGGAGTTTGATAGGGGTGTAAGAATGATAGAAGATGGTGAGCTTAGCTTAACCGGCTAGAGATAAAATTCTGTTAACTAGAACGTAATCAGTGTGTGTGTAAAGAAACAAGGGATTACGTTGGAAATACCTGCCGCCTTCTATCCGGTGCCATTGATGAAGCATCCTGATGGGGTTATCCATGATGGGTTTTCTGTCTGGATATACTTTATATTTAGGTCTTCTTTGGGTTTGAATGTTGGATGCTTTTCGATGTAAATAGAAGAGATATTTCATCCGGTTGATGCATGGTGGTAATGGTTACTTACCTTAATCATCAAGTTGCCAACACTTTAAGAAATTAAACAGGTTACTTTAGTGAAATTAGACAGGAATCAATATGGAACCATTGCGTTATGATTGGTGTAATGAGTTCCAATAAACAGTTTTAAACAGCAAAACCTGAATATGGTTTGATAGGAATATCTAACAGACTCAATTGAACCACTTTTAATAATGGTACACATTTTCCACAAAAAATGGTGCCCTATCTAAATATTGATAAGACAAGCCATCTTGTACTCAAACCCCCCAAAATACGTAAACAAGCAATGATTCGGTCTTTATGAGCGTAGATTAATCATAATAATAGTGTTAGCGCGCAGCGGCCCGGTAAATATCTATCTACCGAATCCTCTCTCGACAGAGAGTCGTCTGCAGAGCAAGAAATGATCAGAAGTGCCAGTAAAAGTAAAACACCACATAAAATCTCAAGATATTTATAAAAGTTTTTTTTTCTCTTGGAATTAGGTCATTTGAATTAAAAATCATTTGGGTTTTCTGAGGTTTTGCGCATTAACATACACATTATATATTGGAATTCCATAAAATTTCAGAAACGACATCGGCAGTGCCCCCTCTCGGCAAGACAGAGTACCAGGACGGCGTCTCCAAGCTCGGCGGCATCATCATGCGAGACAAGCTTCACCGGAAGTAGAAACACTTGTACACCATCATGGAGTAAATTTTATAATTCCGAAGACTATAATTTGATTCAGTAATTGATTGTAGACTTCTCCTTTGGGTAAATTATCCAAAGGAGAAGTCTACAATCTACAATGTAAATAATTAAAACCATTTTTAACTACAATTTTCGGTCTTCAACCTCAAAAATATATAGCGAAACTAAGATAATGAATATAAAACAATTATACATTTACAACACATGTATATTCATATATAAAACTATTAACAAAAAAATCCGCACTGAACTACAATTTAACAAAGGTCCGAGGGTTGGGCGCCCCTGCACTCGACGCGCGAGCTTCATTGTTCTGCCTAAGACCCGGACAAGGTATGGCCGAACCTCAGTTACATACGAAGGTGCGCGACATTTTAACAAGTTACCCTCGGTCATCAAAAATATTGACACGCTCAATGGGTTCAAAAAACGGCTAACAAATTACATATTGAGGAATAATTAACGTACTTACATGATGTTTTGTGCATTATTCGGATCTGTACCTACTGTTGATTTGTTTGTGACAATGTTAAACATAATAATATTGTATCGCCGGTTGTTTATTTATTTATGCACTTATGCAATGTACGACAACGAATTTGAAAACGTTTGTTTGCCCACGTTCTCATGTAAGTGATATAATGTACTATGTCTTTATGAGAATAAATGTCTTTAAACCTAATGTAACAAAAGGCAGCGCTACACATGCTTGTAGCTGGCACACTTACATGCCAGCTCCTTGCACGTGCCATCTACTCTATGTGTAGGTTTACGCTTACTGGCATGGAATGTCAGTGACGACGCGGGGAGCTGTAAAACTGGTGCATGTGATTATCAACAGTTTGATTATACAGGGTGTGTTTTGGTCGGCGACGAGCGACTCAGGGGTGGCTGTGTAAACGATACTGATGCCAAAAAAAGTTTTTTTTTTTTGAAATGGAAAAAAACCCACAGAATCGTTTTTTATGCGGTACAGCAATTGAGTTAAAACTACCAACACCAGGTAGCCTCTTCGTAACTTTCTAGCTACGGCGTAGTACTTCGTAGATAAGCGCTAGCTACGCGCTAGGGTGCGAGTTTTCCCATTAATTTCGTATTTTTTATTATTTTGTAAAGAGGTTTTCTTGTATAAAACTTGCTCAGAATTTGAAGAAAACATTTTTTTCAGAATAAGAACTCATATTATCATCCATGAGTTGGATGTCGCACTGACCAAAACAACACCCTGTATATAGGCATGTAAGGACGCAAATTGCAAAACTTTATCATGTCAGTAACTGGCATGCAAGCAATGATATTGTATTTAGAAGTAGATGACGCCTCGCAAATATGGCACCGTCTGATTATTTGATGTCAATGGATTGACATCTATCACATCAGACATCAGATTCGGAACAGAGTCTTAATAGAGTAGCTTTCTTAATATATTTTTTAAAGTACATTACAATAGACTCGTTGGCCTAATTTTAAAATTGAGTTCACACTTTAGCTCGGTAGTATATTAATCAACAAAAACATTTTATTTTCAAACTATTTAACATTTAAATTATTGAATAATTATCTAATAAATTCAATTTAAATGTATCACGTAAAACGCCATGGCGCCAATATCAAAGTCACGTTCACTGCTAGGCATTCACGATCACGTGACCACATGTATATTTTTTACAAATAAAATTAATTAAAATATTTACAGTCCCTATTTTAAAAAATAAAGAAATATTTATTAATACACCAAAGCCATTTGGCATCATGTAAACAGGATGATTTTTTCAAATAACACGCTAATAGTGAGCGTACATATTTTTTCTACAATCGTGAGGATCATCCCTCACAGATGTGTTTATCAATAGTCTTTTGTTATACTTTTGTTTACGCGAGTGCCGGTGATTTTTGGATCCGTGAGCGTCTACGCTGTTACTTTAAAAAAAATTTATAGTTATATAACAGACATATTAACATGCATTTCCAAAGACATATTTGTTAGGGTTTTGCGGGCGGGATTCGAACCCGCGACTGCTTATCTTTGTAGTCCGGAACGTAACTCACCACACTGTGACGTTCGTTAATTTATTATTAGAAAATATAGTAACCATACTACTCCATGTATAGCACTGTCTTAGAATATCGACCATGTTAGTCCGTGGGTTGGCTGAGGAACAAAACTCACTAATTTTATTGAAAATACTTCAATCATGAATGATATGCATCATTAAATACAATTTACTGAGTGAAAATATGATATTCGGACTATTTTTTTTTATTTAGTTAGGTGTTTCTGCAGTTTTAAAGGCGCGCTGAGGCATTAAGACACTGACGCCATCAAAAACAGACTACGTCAAAATTATGACCCCAATTTGAAGTGAGGTGTTGTTTAGCTGAGCCATCTTTTAGCCTCTCACCGATGATCTAGTCCTTAATACAATATCATTGCATGCAAGCTACTGATCCGTTTTGCAGACATATTGTGTAAGCCTGGAAATACGCATGTGTAAAACCTACAACGAGAAAGTATTTGATTTCCATGATTTATATTCTGAGGCTCAGACAAATCGACTAATAACCTACAACATGCCACCACCAAAATTCAGGAAACCATCTACCTACTAACCACAAACGGCTTGGACAGTCGAATCACCTATAAGTAAAGAAAACAACGTAGTGATAAATAGAAGTTTATGTATAAAAACACGTATATAATCTGTCATGTTGGCGGCGATTGCGCGCTGGAGATTAGTTCTCCTCTTTTATAAAGAGTTGTGCCTTCTTTCCTTTCTTCTCTCCTGGCGCTTTGTTCCTCTCTCCTAATACTTTGTTCGTCTCTCCTGACCGTGTGTTCTTCTCTCCTGACTGTGTGCTCCTGTCGCGAGGATACTCGCGTGCGACTGACGTTAGTCGTCTCGTCGTGTTGTCTCAGAACTACCGCTCGGGCGTCTGATGTGTTGCGTTCCCTGGAAAGAATAAATAGAATCTTAGTATAAAGTTGTTGGTCCCTCGATGGTCAAAATTGACCGATTACATGACAGTTTGAAACTAAAAGTAAAGTGTAGTTGCCCACTGCTGAGCGAAAGCCTTACTATAGTTTGATACTTTTTATTATTCATTGCGAAGATTTTAACTTTATTGTAGTCATCAGTGTAGGATGCGGTACAGGAGCTCTATTTTTTAATAACTAGCTTGGATATGGCGTGGGATTTTAGTTTTTACTACCTATAATGTTAGTCATCTTTTTTTAATCACTCCTGTCTAGAAATAGACTGTTTTTCATTCGAAAATTCGACATAAATCAATGAATATCGCACTATACGGGTTTCACTATACGGGGCCCAATTTACTATTTGTGTTACAGATAGTTGAAAATATGGAGCACCTTTTGGTGGTTAAAATACTATAGGTATATGTATACACAGTCTGGCCATAAATACTGTTACAATTAAAAATAAGAATTTGAATTTGGAATCTGACATTTTTATACGATTGCTCTACTCTTACTAATCTGTGGATTGCTCATTGTGTTTTCTGATTTTGGCGCCAATACATTTTATAATATTTTGCGATATTAAAATGGAGTGGGGTGATAAAGAGAACCGAATCGCTATGATTGCATTACAAAAAGTTGGTATGGAGCCAAATGCAATTTTTAAAATTCTCCATACGCTTGGTATTAGTCAAGTGTTTGTGTACCGGGCTATCAATAGGTACAATGAGGCCTCCTCTGTTTATGACAGAAAAAGACCTGGCCGTCCACGTAGTGTTCGTACGAAAAAGGTGGCTAAAGCAGTAAGGGAAAGGATTCGCAGAAATCCTGTCCGAAAGCAAAAGATTTTATCTCGGGAGATGAAGATAGCACCCAGAACCATGTCGCGTATTTTAAAAGATGGCTTAGGACTTGCAGCCTATAAGAGACGCAATTTTTTAACTGATAATTAAAAAAAGAATAGGGTGGTAAAATCGAAAAAACTACTGATGCGGTACGCAAAGGGAGGTCACAGAAAAAATTTGTTTACGGATGAGAAAATCTTTACAATTAAGCAACATTTTAACAAACAAAATGACCGTATTTATGCTCAAACCTCTAAGGAAGCTTCCCAATTAGTCGGCTTCCCGTACCCGATTTCAGTGATGGTTTGGTGGCTTGTTAGCTATGAAGGAGTGACTGAGCCATATTTTTGTGAAAATGGTATCAAAACATCGGCACAAGTGTATCAAGATACCATTCTTGAGAAGGTAGTCAAGCTCCTTAACAACACCATGTTCAATAACCAAGCATGGTCTTTCCAACAAGACTCGGCGCCGGGTCATAAAGCTCGGTTCACGCAGTCTTGGTTAGAAGCGAACGTTTCGGACTTCATCAGAGCTGAAGACTGACCGTTCGTCTAGTCCCGATCTTAATCCGCTGGATAATGATTTATGGTCAGTTTTAGGTCCTTTCTCGATAAATAAGTTATCGAACACAGAAATATTTTTCAAATCGGTCCAGCAGTTCCTGAGATAAGCGCGTTCTAACAAACAAACTCTTCAGCTTTATAATATACTAGCGGTCCCCCGCGACTTCGTCCGCGCGTTTTGAGTTTGCTCCCTCCCCTCCCGTCGCAGCGTGATGTTTTATATCCTAAAGCCTTTTTCAATAAATAAGCTATCTAACACAGAAATATTTTTTCAAATCGGTTCAGCAGTTCCTGAGATGAGCGCGTTCAAACCAACAAACTCTTCAGCTTTATAATATAATTAGCGCAAGCGCACGTTGTACTTGAGCTGCGAACATTATTTTGGTGCGGAGTTATGTTAAAACTGTGATAGCTCCTAAGATATTTATTGGAATCAAATGATATAAAGGACAACTTTGTTCTAAATGAAATGCTCGTGATGATGAATGTATTTATTTTGATAAGAATAAATAACTGTGTGTATAATACACCTCTAAAAATGATGCATTATTTTTTTACAAATTTATTAACACAAAAAAGGTTGTAGTAAGTCAACGATAAAAGATAGACTTATGCTGTCGCGGACTTTATTATAGAACTCTTAATGCTGAACAATCTTGTCATACATGGTTTTTGTGTAACTTTAGCGGTTTCCGCAGCGTACGCAGCGGAAGCTCTCAAAAGGAATATCTTTCTCCCGTTTTCGCAACATTTTTCATTGCTGCTGTGGTCTTGTGAGTCGTATCTTTATGTTATATAGCTTAAAGCCTTCCTCGATAAATGGACTATCTAACATAAAAATAATTTTTCAAATCGGGCCAGTAGTTTCTAAGATTAGCGCGTTCAAACAAACAAACAAACAAACAAACAAACAAACAAACAAACAAACTCTTCAGCTTTATAATATTAGTATAGATTAGCGCAAGCGCACGTTGTACTTAAGCTGCGAACATTATTTTGGTGCGGAGTTATGTTAAAACTGTGATAGCTCCTAAGATATTTATTAAAATCAAATGATATAAAGGGCCACTTTGTTCTAAATGAAATGCTCGTGATGATGAATGTATTTATTTTGATAAAAATAAATACCTAATACATCACCTCTAAAAATTATTCATTATTTTTTTAAAAATTTATAAACATAAAAAAGGTTGTAGTAAGTCAACCATAAAAGATAGACATATGCTGTCGCGGACTTTATTATAGAACTCTTAATGCTGAACAATCCTGTCATACATGATTATTGTGTAACTTAAGCGGTTTCCGCAGCGTACGCAGCGGAAGCTCTCAAAAGGATTATCTTTCTCCCGTTTTCGCAACATTTTTTATTGCTGCTGTGGTTTTATGAGTTGTATCTTTATGTTATATAGCCTAAAGCCATCCTCGATGAATGGACTATCCAACATAAAAATATTTTTTCAAATCGGGCCAGTAGTTTCTGAGATTAGCGCGTTCAAACAAACAAACAAACAAACAAACTCTTCAGCTTTATAATATTAGTATAGATTTTAATTAAATTAAGACACTGACTGACCTTCCCAAAGAAATAAGTCTGTCGATATCCGTCGTCCGTCGCACCTCAGGCGCAGCGGTGAGCGTGACGCGCACCGGCGCGTGCGGCGGCGGCGAGGCGGGCGGGGACGACGCGCCCGAGGCCGAGGCGGACGCGGGCGACGAGCCCACCGCCGAGTCGCGCTTGGCCGACGACTCCGACCCGGAGGTGGACCGCCGGCGCGGGGGCGGGGCGGGCCGCGCGCGGGATACTGACGCGGCGGGGATGTGTAGGGAGGCTGTTATCACGCAGCTGTCCTCGTCTGACCCGCCTAACGTCTGAACGGAGAATGAATAAATAAATTTGACAAAATAAATAAATATATCCTTTGGACATTCCCACACATCGCCATCTAGCCCCAAAGTAAGCTACTCAAAGCTTGTGTTATGGGTGCTGGACAACGGATATAATACTTAAATACTTTTTTGTTTGTAAATACATACATGATATACAATCTCTCTGCATGATCTGAAGGTATGACTGAGAGAGAATGCTATTAGCATTAAGTCCACCTTTTGTACACTTTTATTTGTGCAATAAAGTCTTTAAATAAATAAAAAAACATAGAAAACACCCAAACTAATACAAACAGAAATATTCATGCACACAAATGTGTGTATTGTGCGGGGATCGAACCCGCGACCCGCTGCGTAGTAGGCGATTTCTCGACCACTACACCAGACGGGTCGTCAAACAACATCACATACATTGCTCCGATCCCAAGCTAAGTAGGTACCTAAAGCAATTGTGTTATGGAGATCGGAAACAACAGTGGTACCACAACAACCAGACCCGAGACAATATAGAAAAGATCGTTTTCTACATTGACCTGACCGGGAATCGAACCCGGAACCTCACAAGATGGCGACGCTTGAAACCAGCGTGCTAGCCACTCGACCACGGTCCACGAAGGTCTACGGCTGATTGATTTATGTTGAAAGGTTAGCTTTGAATGAAAAGTAAAATTCATAATAGTCATTTATTTTTGCAAAAAGAATGGGGATGCTTTTAAACGTACCAATATAAACCCTACCACAGCTTCGGGACAATCGTGGGCTAGTGCTGAGAAGAAGCTGCGCGAGAAACTCAGTCACTGTTATTAAGCCTCTTTATAAAATATTTCAATTTGAATTTATCTAAGAGTAATACAGTTATATTTGAAATCCAGAAGTGATCATTATCATGTAAGTCCTGCTAGCCGCTTGTACAACATAAATAAATACCTTCTATACATTGATATTATTATGGTTTAGAATGTTTTCAACACTCACAGTGTCACTTTATATTCATAAAGATGAAATAAGAAACCAAAAATTTGCGCACGGGCGGGACTTGAACCAGCATCCTCTTTGCTGACCGGGCCAAAAACAAAAGAGATTGCTGGTGCAAGTTTCGCAAATATTTGGTTTCTTATTTCGTCTTTATAAATCGAAATTATTGTTTCATACCGCTAAAGGAAAATGACACCCGTATAAGATTATCCCTTGTCCTATTGCTAACACTTTTTTTCTGCTATACTTGGACGTAATTAACTGACGAAGCACTTAGGAGAAAAGGTAGGTAGTGCCCGCTTCTCTAGACTGAAATGCAAATGTAGACTAGGGCCACAACCTATAAATCAACCATTCTGAAGTTACCGGTTATGCTCACTTTGTACAAAATAGTAGATATTGATTTCTCGATACTAAAGGTCATCTATAATTTATTTTCACACCGCTCATATACAAGCCATTTATAGGTAGGCCATTGTCGCGAGTGAAGTAAGAGGTCGGAATTCGTCGTGTTGGCCCTTGAGCGAGGGTAGTACCTCATTGTAGTCGCTAGCGGAGTCGTTGGAATCAGGCGCGGAGTCGCGCGCGTGCGGCGTGTGCCCGATGCCGCTGCTGCCGCCCTCCGACCGCACGCCCGCCGCGCGGCTGCTGCACAGGAAATAGTACATTATTATACAAGGGAAGAAAGGGACCCATTTCACTCGAGATGCTTATACTACTATCACGCTGTTGTCGCGCACGATCCCAATAGATAAAGCAAACTGATTTCTATTTTATGCAGTGTAAGTTATGCCGACTACAATTATTATTACAAATAAAGTTGCCACATTCTGTCATCAATGTCGGTATGATAAAATTAAATAATAATATAGTCAAATCATGGTGTTAGTTCGTAATATTAATAATTATTGTTGTTTACTAAATCCTAATAAGAGCTGTGGATTGATGTTAAAAATAAAATAAATAAAAATCTTGATTGAAAAGGTGAAGGTGGAAAAGATCGTATATAGCGATAAAACCACCTATACACATTGTACTTAATGTATTTGCAATCAAAAGTTATCTATCGTGATCCTTTGGTTTTTATAAGCTATTTTTGAAAATTTTGAAAACTCTGCACGTGAATAAGTTAAGAATGTCTGAACACTCACAGTGTTATTTTTATATTCTATAAGATGAAAAACAAGTGTAGTAATGACCATTCATCCATTTTAAGAGACCAAAAGTTTCGCGCGTTCGGTCTGACTGTGCGGTAGCTCGATTAGGAAGAGCGATGTCCCATTTAGCAAAAGGTTGCGCGGGTTCGAGTCCTGCCAGTGTACAATTTTTGGTTTCTTATATTTCATCTTATAAGTATTCCTTACCGTGGACGTCCTTTGGCTGATAATGATGATGATGACGAAGTATTCCTCAAGTTTCTCTTTACCTGGTAAGTACGGTGGTGATGGCTGAGGACATAGATCCCGAGGAGGTGTCGGAGGTCGTCTCCCGCGTCCGTCTGCTGCGTGAGTACGTCTTTTCACTGCTTCTGCCAAAGAAGGCAGAATCATGAAGAATTTGAGAGATATTTTGGGGTTATGTGAAACTGATTTCTACTCCATTATAGATGTTTGAGGAAGATGAGAGTCGGTTTGACGACCCGTCTGGTGTAGTGGTCGAGAAATCGCCCACTACGCAGCGGGTTGCGGGTTCGATCCCCGCGCAATACAAACATTTGTGTGCATGAACATGTCTGTTTGTATTGGTCTGGGTGTTTTCTATGTATATCATGTATGTATTTACAAACAAAAAGTATCTAAGTATCATATCCGTTGTCTGGCACCCATAACACAAGCTTTGAGTAGCTTACTTTGGGACTAGATGGCGATGTGTGGGAATGTCCAAAGGTTATTATTAAAGATTATTATATTATTATTCATTGAGATGAGTGTTAAAAAACTTAAAAGCACCACGATACGCGCTACCTTGCCCACTGAACGGATTGACAGCATTCTGTCTCACCGTTATAGAGCGAGCGAGAACGTATTTTGCCGGTGCCGACACGCTCCGTGCATGGCCCGCTACAGTGTTCGGTGACGGACGGTCTAGTGTGCAAGGTTTCATAGTTTTCAATACATATGATATTTTTTGCCGGACACGTTTCTATCACGATCAGGGTAGCTACGGTTAACTGGATAAATATTTTAAATTGAGAATATAATAGAAATAGTGTAGATGCATTGCTGTAATCAAATAATATATATATATATATATATATATATATATATATATATATATAAGACCAACTTTAACTTGATTAGAAATTTACTTCCGCTTAGCCAAAATACCAAAATATTTTGTTGACAGCAAATATAACGACTTTGAGACTTCGTTTTAAAGTTATATTTGCGTTTATTAAAAATGTGCTCTATCTCAATAGCTAATTGTTCAATCCAATTTTTGTTAAAAGTCTTTATCAAGATTACACTCGCTTAGTTCAAAAGTTAGATGGTCCATATTACCACTTCGTAAGCGTCTATCTCTCAGACGTTAGACTTTTAGAAAAAAATGTTTTAGAAACCGTGAAAAGACCACTATGGTCACTAACGATGGATAGGTTTGATATAAAACTTATCCGTGGATAGGTTTGATATAAAAAAATTGGTTTTAGTTACATATATGGGAACACCCCCCTAAATTTATATTTTTTATTTTATTTTTTATGAGAATCGTAAAGCGGTTAACAGGATACGTCTACCTACTAAGTTTCAACTGCTTTCATACTAATAGTTTCAGATTCAAGTGGCTAACAGAGTTGACGAAACTATAAGGGTTCCGTTTTTTGCTATTCGGCTACGGAACCCGAAACAGAAATGTTATTTTTATTGTAATTTGAATTTAATGTAATATTATTTTAGTTATGACACGTTTTTTTTTCATAATCGTTTTTGGTATATTTTTAATAAATTGTGTTTAACTCTGTCCGGGGCGGTATCCCAGACACAATAGAAATTTTATTGTTTTACGGCTATAGCCGTTCACCGCGCTGAAAAGTGTTAAGCTTGTATGCGACTTGGTGTTGTTACTGTAAGCTACAAGTGAAAATTGAATTGAAATAAATAATTAAACCCTAAAAAGGAATTCTGAATATTCCAATGTGATAATCAGACTACATTAGCAGCAGATATCGTGTACCTGGGCGAGTCCACGTTCCCCGGGCCCCCCGTGGCGGCGGCGCCGTGGGTGAACATCTCCCTCGGCCACACGCGCCGCTCGCCGCCACCGCCGCTACCACCGCTACCGCCGCTACTGCTCAACGGCACGGCTGCGGGCTCCGGCGCGCATCTGGGAGATGATGAAGTTTTATGAGCTACGGTTAGAATCGGAATCAGAATCAGTTTTTTGCCTTAATTGGGGTACACAGGATTATAAATACATTTTATGTTCAGCCCATTTAGCCACTAACAAATAGCATGCAAATATTTTAACAATTACACAGGTTTTATTCATTTTTGTTAACATTTGAATTATTTTCATTTTTATTTAAATATGTTTCATTCCTTTGCTGTTGGTCAAAAAATTCTTTCAAATTATAAAAACATTTCATTATCTTAAACCTTCTTAAGTCTAACGTTCTGAGGTGTTTAGGTACATTATTAAACATGGTTAAACAGCTCTTATTGTATTGCGATGTCCTAGGTATGTAATTTATTACAAGTCTGTTAGAGCAGGATCTAGTTAAAAAGTAAGATTGTTATATAAGTGGAGAAAAAGACCCGTTTCACTCGAGATTTTTTTAACAACAAAGTCCCGGCGAGTCGCCTTCGCCCACTTACTAGTCTGTACAATAATCGACCAAATGAAATAAAATGTATATTTTCAAAGGGATTTGAAATGTATATTTTCCTAGGGATGATAACCTATTTTCCACCTGGCTATCTTCAACTTTCCGAACAGGATTGATGAAATTTGATTTTGTCTGTTTTGTTAGTCCACATCCGTTAGGATTCAGGACCCCCGTGCCCCAGAAAGCACACAAGTCGTAGGCCCTGCGTCTGATCTTGTTCTGGTCACATCAGCTGTCTCACTGGACTATAAAAACAGAGAGTGAAAAGCTTCTGTAATACGCAAACACTTATGCCCTATAATATGTCCCAAGCAGATTGCTAATCTGAATTGAGATCAGCCGCCGTGGTCAAATACGGTTAGCATAAGAAGGATATTTGTTATAATTAATGAAATCAGGCGTAACTTTGCAGAAATCCATTATTAAGTTGAAATTTATGTAATAATTTTGCTTTAAATTGCCGCTAAAATGCCGAATGCGTATTGAGGGAGGGCGGGTGTTGCATCCTGCATTTGACTGAATTAATACTTAACGCGATGACGGGTGTTGTTTTGTGCCTGCACCGGCGTCGCCTAGCGCAAATTTAAAGCAAAATAATTTTATAAACTTCAATTTAATTTTGATGTTACTCACTCTGCTCTCCTTAACAACAGCGACTCTAAATGCGCAGGCGCAGAATGCGACATGTGTATGTACGCCTCGTGCAGCAGTTCTCCCGGTAGTGTCCATAGTTCTGTCTGCCGTTCCACCAACTGCCGGACTACGTTGATCACGTCTGCGCGTTCGGATAGCTGCTCAGCACTGGAAGATGATACAGGAGGAACGTTATGGCCATGTTAGTTATGGTTGAACAGTGACAAACAAAGAATGTGAAGACTTGTGAATATCATGGCGCCCATGGGGCACATTACCTAAGCTGTATGAGGATATTGAAGGAAAACATTCTGATTATCTTTCATGCTTCTTTTGGAGTAAAGCAAGAACCTAAGATGATACCGGGTGTTTGGAAGGTGGGTGCCAACTTTAAGGAGGTGTAACAATAAATCATCTGGAAAATTATGAGGCATTTTTTTTTAGGTAGACTCCTGTGTTTTTGGGATCTTTTTACGATTTTCGACTTTTCGTACGAAAACCTCAAATAGATCAATTAAGGGCTAATAACTTCTAGTTTAGGCTGAAATGTCCACTTTTGGTGATGATGATGATGTGTAGGTTTTTTTAGACGTTAAAAGTAAGATTTTTTATTTTCCTTCGAGTTCAAGTTCGAATGCTTTGTACAGTTGCCAGCACTTCAGGTTATACATTTTTTGTTAAAAACTGACCCTTATCACAACCGCATAAGATACCGCAGTGTTCACCTTGACGTGCTGTCGTCCGTACATTATTTTTTTTGGGCACATTGGTGCTTCAAACAGCTTTGGTGCAATTAAGGACTAGACTAATGAAATTAATAGAAAAAAGAACATTTGAGCTTAAACTAGAAGTTATTAACCCCTGATTGACCAATTTTGGGCCAATTGGGCGTACTAAAATCGTAAAAAAGACCTAAAATAATAATAATATTTTGGCTTAAAAAAGTTTCAGAATGTTCTAGATGGTCTATTGTAAATTGTAACACCTCCTTAAGGCTTTGCACCTACCATCCAAACACCCTGTATATTTATATAAATTATCGGGCCTGACCGGTGTCTATAATCGGTATCTTCAACACCCCCGATCTACTTCCACACTCACTTAGCAGGCTCATTAGGCTTGTTCTTGTGCAGTATATTAGGAGCGAAGACGGTCGCCAGGTTGGCGGCGTCCATCTTGTTCCCTGGTTGCCGGTCGTCTTCCGCGTGGGCTGCCAGCTGTGCGAGGAAAGACAGGAGCGCATGGAGCGTGTCTCTGTGTGCTGCCGGGAGCAGCTGCACGATTAGCCGCAGGGCTTCCCACTGGAGACGGCGGTTACGGATTTCTGGAAGCATGAGGATTACATGAGGTGGTTAATTTATCTGTCATTAAAGCTGGAGGATGAAGCACATACGTTGTTACATCGTCTGACAATAAATAAATAACGGACACCAATCACATACATTGTTCTAATTCAAAAGTAAGTTGCTAATGCACATGTGTTATGGAATTCAGAAACAAAGGTGGTACTACAACACCCAACTCCGAATGTACAACAAATTTGATTTCTGCATTGACCCAGATCGGAGTGGCGACGCCTTGAAACCTAGCGTGCTTAGCCACTACACCACAGAAGTCGAAGGGTCTCCAATCTAGAACTTTCCTGCCCCTACGGCCATCAGTTTTTCGCGCTATGTGCCCTGCCCACTGCCACTTGAGCTTACTGATTCTCAAATCCAATTCTCCAGTGTTAGAATTTAATTTAATTTAACTACTGGACCGGGGCGGGGCAACTAGGGCTGCAGCTGGGGCTGAATCAAGTAAGTAATTAAGACTGGTTAGTGGCAATCTAGGTACAGTCGCCAGCACATCAGGAAACCCACTTTCTCAATTCACTTTAAAACTAGCCCTTATTACAAGATGCATAAGAAACCGTAGTGTTAACTTTGACGTGCTGTTCTTCGTACAACTATACCTTCAGAATAAAGTAGGTAGGAGGAGAGAGCTCAGGTTAGTTTCATAGATATGGTACGTGATTGTTAGATCAAAGGCATAGCCAGGTAATACTGGCTGGTATAATTTTCAATCAAACCACAGCTTATATGTGTGTATAAGTTGAGTATTAAGGAAGGCAGTTAACATTGAGGAACTCCTTCAGCAACGTAGCCACGTCGTGTAGACACGCTTGTAAATATATGATGAGAATCCTAATGATTTACCAGTGAGATTCTCAAACAAACTGAACTTCTAACTCACTTTGTGTATTAAGGAAGGCAGTATACAGGTCCCTGCACAGCAGCGGATCAGGTAAATCCCTCAGGAACTCCTTGAGTAGCGTGGCAACGTCGTGTGGACACACCGCCGCGTCCAACGCTGCCTCCTGTCCCCGCTCCCACTCCTCGCGAAGCTGGAACCAGAGAAATTGGTACAGATTCGAATAAACTGATATAGAATTACTAACATAAGTTGTTAATATTTCGGTACAATAGCATTTCATGACAACGAAACAATCAAACTAGTCTCTTCCTAACCTGTGTATCTGGTACAGGGTTACTTTAAAGAGGCATCACGTGAGAAAAGTTTGGCTGGGCGAAAAATCTATTTGATAACCCAGCGCAGTGGTAGAACTGTGTAATCTCAGGTATTCATTTCATTTACACATATTACATAGTCTGAAGCGAAAAAGAACACAATAATCTATAAAAATATCAAGGCTAACCTAAACGTGTTCGCCCAAACTTCAGCAAACGTGAGATTAAACAATAAACCAGCAATGTTTCCCAAACGTTGCTACAGTGTTGCACCCACGTCACTGTTCCCTAAGGACGCGTCCATACTAAAGCTACGATTTCTTTCACCTCAGTATACATAATTTTCTTTGCAGGTTAAAATGTTATAGCAGTACGAGTCTACAAAGAGTATTCAGCTAACCCACCACACTCTTACTAACTCACTCTCACTAATGACGAACGGGCAGATGATTATTGAAAATAATAATGATGTGAGGACTTGCATGATCACCACAAACATTGTAAAACTTTTGAAAAGCGGCATCGACAATTGTGAATGAGTTTGTTGCGCAGCTTCTTCTCAGCACTAGCCCGCAATTGTCCCGAAACTGTGGTAGGGTTTATATTGGGAAGTGTAAAAGTGCTCCCAGTGGGTGTATTAGCATAGATAAAGGACTTTTATGACTAAAACTTTTCTAACTTTCTCTACAGCTTAATCAAAGAAATACTCGTTGTTGGAGGGTAAAACCTTCTTCAAAACTTCTTACTTCAACTTTGTGAACACATCCTAATAGGTTAGTTCCAAATCTAGGTCAACTACTCTCGATTAGTTTGTGGAAACATCTAATTTCGGCTGTCAATACTTTATAGTGGTGTTGTTGATGTGATCGTAGTACCGATCAGGGCTTTACTACGAGTTAGTAGGTAGATACATTACATAACCTGTTTTTGTGGTGGCAACTGATTTGTTTGGGTTGTTGCTGCATGTGTAGAAGAAACAGTAACCACTTATAATTGTACAAGCAAACTAGTCGGTCTTTTAAACGGGTATTACGTTTACAGCACTGCTATTTTCACTGCGGAATAACTGCTCTAGAATTGTTCATTTATACTACCTTGACATAAAAGAAGCTTCAGCAAATTGAACCCCTCCTACCTAGTTAAACAAATAATTGCCAGATCTGGAGGTTTCGGCTGTTATATTCAAATTATTTTATTGGGTACAAGTAGATCTCACCAGACCGTTGATCCTTTAGTCTCACTGAAAATGTTGAGCTGACGAATATTTAAACAAGAATTTGAAGGATCAGATGCTACACTCTCAGTGTCCTGCATAATATTGTCTGTACCATTACCATGAGATTCAACTCGCTAGCGACGATGTTATAGAAGTGTATGGAAAATTTTAGTTCTGCTAGTGACCGCTTGAGGCGCTGTGTAATTTTCTTTAGAAAATTATAGGTCGTAGCTAGCGAGTAAAACTACCGTATACTAATGGTACCGGTACTAATCTCGGTCCCAAAATGATTGGCATCATATTTAAAGGCTAAAGGCAGGCACTGCTGAACATAGGCCTTACTCACGATTTACCAAAGCGCACGGTGATTGGATTAAAACGTGGTCGGATGTATGTAAATCGGTATATTGCACGTACCTGTCTGACTCTCTTCTTGGACGCGGAGACCCTGAAGAGGCCCTGCGTGTGGAGCCCCACCCGTCTCAGGTGCGCTAAGCAGGCGCTGATGAGGGCGGGGACCTTGGGCCCGCCCCCGCCCGCCTCCTCCAGCCCTGCCCAGCCCCAGTCGCCGGAGTCGCAGGATTCGCTCTGGAATTAAAAAGTTGTTCATTAGAGGTAGTGTTTACAACTTAGCTTTGTCCTGAAGCTTACCTACCTAAGCTATACTTTTTACTAAGGTTTTCAATTACGTCAGCTGATAGATTCTAAACTCTCTATTGAATCTCTTCAACCGGCCGGAGTTTCAATAAACACTATTAAACTTTCGCGTAGGATTATCGGTAATAAGAAAACTGATTCTTCTTTTTCTGCCTCGCCTTATCCCGTTCCGCGGGGTCGGCCCTCCCAATCATGTGACGCCATTTATTTCTATCTTGAGCATCTTGCTCTTGGAGTCCTAATACTCTTAAGTTGATCGCCTTATAACTTTTATGTGCTAGGGTGAAGCTAAAAACACTTAACATGAAAACTGTTATAAAACGGATCCTATTAATGGTTATAGCTTCTCAGAAATTAAGTAGGTAATTTGATGAGAAGATGATACCAGATGAAGCTAAACCTACATAAACCCAAAACATACAAAGCAATTAAGTAAATTGAATGGAATAATATACAGATAAACATTATAAACGGACAGACGCTGCCGCGGTGATTTGTAGCTAAACAGACGTAAAAACTTTATGACTTGTAAATCTTCCGGGCAGTGACTAAATGTGAAAGACTGGCTTTTGACGTTACCAGGTTAAAGAAACTGGGTATACTCTGTAGAAAACAATTTGCCTAAATTATTTATAACAAAAGTTAAAACCGACGTCAAAACAAAAATGCACTTATTTCTTATTTTCATTGTTCGCCTAAAATGGATTCCTTTCCTTTAAAAGATCAAGAGTTTATTTGAGCCTTTTTACTTCATTTTGTTTTTTTAAAGTTAATTTTATTTTTTATTTTTGTTTTTGCAGGAGGGGGTTAGCACTTTATGACTCTGTTTTTTAAGAAGCTAGAAATTACCTATCACAAGTAACGTCATTATAATCCTTGAACTCGTAAGCGATAAGGAGTTTCACCACAAAGCAGTAAGTTGCTTGCTCACGGTGTCAATCATCAAAATCCGTTCATCGATTTGCCAAACTTCTATTGTAATTACCTATACCTAACCGTTCCAGAAGCGATTACTTCCTCACTCCCGGTAACAGGCTAATAACAGTAACCTCTTGGAGCGATTAGGCGGTTATTTCGGAGCGATATACTGATATCGGCCGCGTCATACGATAAAATTATCTGGCCTTAACGAGAGCGGGAAGGCCGAAGGTAAGGATGTGCTGGGTTTAAAATAAAATTAATATTGGACACCAATCACCATTGCTCTGATTCCAAAGTAAGAAGCCAATGCACTTGTGTTATGGAAATCAGACACAACGGGTGATACCACAACACCCAGACCCGAGACAATATAGAAAAGATCGTTTTCTACATTGACCCGACCGGGAATCGAACCCGGAACCTCACGAGATGGCGACGCTTAAAACCAGCGTGCTAGCCACTCGACCACGGAGATCGCCAAAAAGCCTTTTAATGTAAAATGTAGTAGTAATATGCTTAGGTAATTACTGGGGGATTGTCAAAATCCAATCTTGCACATAGTCGGGCTTTATCTGTGTCGAAAGAGCGTGGTATCAAGCTAATTCTTTTTGGGTTATGCTTGATGACGGTCAAAGTGACTTGAGCTCAGATGTTGCATACTGTGCATCTCTACTCATTATCTTAATCGATAAAAGCATATCACGTTTGCGTTGGAAAGAAATGATCAATAGAATTATTATGTATTCGACACACACATACAAATAAATTACATTACCATAAAAAAACAACAAAATCAAGTAACATAAAGCAAAAACAAAGCCCCCAAGTGTGCCAATAAGGCTCAGTATATGTGCTCTCCCCGCTCACTAAGCAAAATAAGACTATTAAGTTAATCATATTGATCGTCGATCTATCTCATCCCATCCCTACCCCGTAACCCGACACCCGTGACGTGGCGGTGACGTGCCGTGACGTCAGCTCGCTCGGCTGACGCACGCGTGTCGCAACGGACGGTCAATTTATAGCGTTTTTAAACTGATTCCCCAGCTGTTCACATCGTGCAGTGTTATGAAACTCGCGTTTTATTTGAGGCTGGGTTGCATTAACGTTGTTACATAGTATGTCATGATCAGTTATTTAATTTTGGAAAAATATCGTTAGCGGGAAAAACGGTGAGTGAATCTTAATTTACAGAGTGCAAAGGTAACCAAAAAAGTTATCTGAATGTTTACAAGGAACCCACCTGAAATAAAATATTAGAGTAGTTAGTTAAACTGGTTTAATAGGGCATATTTTGCCGAGACAAATTTAAGCAGAACTCCTCCTTGAAAAAAAGACAGCGGAAAATACTCGTATGTTTCCATCTTGGGACTTCTAAAACCTTGCCTCCTTTGTAATAAAATATTTCGTCCAGTAGAATAAAAAATCAACGTATTTTTTATAACACATATATTCACAATATTGCAACCGACAATCACCCACCCATTCATACAAACATGCATAACAATAGCAAACCCCATCATTCAGTTTTATCGACTACCAGTGGCAGTCAAATAACGTGCGTCTGCGCAGGCGTCTAGTCTCTCTTATGGATTAGTAAACTGTTATTACTGCAATATTAGAGAAATATGAAAATGACATATAAAATTTCTATACGACTCATTATTTGTAGCCTGTCTATCAATGGCTCATATCATTCAAAAATGTGTATCATAAGTGCAGAAGTATAAAGTAAACATTACACTGTTGATGTATGAGTTATCGCAAACTTCTCATTGGTTAACCAAATGTTCAGGTAAAGGATTACTCAAAGTTATTCATTTAGCTTATTGCCAAGTCTTACATACAGGGTGTTGTTTTAGTCAGCGACGAGTGACTCAGGGCAGGGGTGGTTGTACAGACGATACACTGATGCAAAAAAATATATGGAAAACCCACATTATCGATTTATTATTGCGATACTAGCGAGTCAAAACTACCAATGGCAGGTCGCCTCTTCGTAGCTTACTAGCTACAGTGCAGTATTTCGTAGATACGTTTGAAATTTATAGAAAGTTGTGAAGAGGTTTTCTTTTATAAAAGTTGCATATAATTATAAGAAAATTGCGCACGGGCAGGTCCCGAACCAGCAATTTTCTAGCTAACCAGGCCAAACGCTTTTCCAATTGAGCTACTGTGCCATCGGTCCGAATGAACGAAATTTCTGGTCTCTTATGGATACCTACTACTATTTTACAACAGCAGTGGGCCAAGTATGTAGTTATCATTACAGAATAAATTCAACCCGTTAAAAACATTGTAAACTAAAGAAAATATTTTCATTTTCATTCAGCATATTACCATCCCTAAGTTGGATTTCACTGAAAACACATTCTGTACATGCAAACGAATTTATTACCGAGATATGTATTTCGGTTGCCACTTAGTTTCTACACTGTTAAGAAATGCTTAACTATTTACAATTTACATCATGCTTATGGGTTTTATTTATGTATTCCCAAAAAAATATTCTAACTGAGATATTTTTTCAGTAGCCACTTAGATTCTACACGGTTGAGAAATGCTCAGCGATTTACAATTTGATCGCACGCCATTAAACACACGTGACATTAGAACAAAATAACTAAAAGCTTTGCACGTGCGAGGCGCAGTGCTTTAACTCATAACATTGTGCAGTATAATATGCAAGTTTCTGTGGCTACGGTAACTTTTTATTGACTGAAAATTCAAAACTATGTTCACGTTTCATTAGGTGATTGTGAAAGGCTGATATTGCCTAGCTTTGAAGTTTGATCAGGATCGATTATCAGAAAAAAAACTTTCTTTTTCTTAGCTTAGAATTTGTGGAGCACAGTAATTGGAGATGCAGATTGCCTTTTAATTTGCATTAATAAGAGTTGAGAGTTGATAAACTTCAGCGCATAGTTCTGACCTACTGTTGATGTAAAAAATGATTCGGGATATTGCAGTAACTTTCATGTTTGCGGTGTAGCTCCACGTCGAGACGGACAGTGAACGCTTGTGTCAGACCATTACTAGGATATAGGAAACTAGATTCGCCATGGAAAACAGAATACAGTACCATTGCGCGCAAAGGGCCTGCTAACTAGTAAACGATTGTTTCTTTCATTAAAATGTCTAGGAATAACATCTCGTAGTGAGATAGTAGATCTAAATCCTTAGCGCAAAGGTCAATCTCAGACATTCTCAGGTACCCCAAGACCCATGGTGGATGGACCCAGGTGCAGGCCACGTCACTCTTGGCGCCCAGCACGAACTATTTCTGCGCGCTCAAATGCCGAATGCCAAACACTCGCATTCACACGACCAGGTTTATCAGACCTGCTGCGTCTAGGTAGGTCTCATAGTAGAGATATTCTATGATAGTTCATAGAATCTTGTGAGAGGAGAGCTAGTAATCATTTGTGAAGGTACCTTTTCAATGGGATAGTTCATTTATGGCCCATCTGCGCTACACTACGTTTACAAGTTAAGAAAGTCATTAACAACAATTTATTTGATCTTTGAGTCTTGTCACTGAGTAAATATTAAAAAGGAGGTCATGTGAAGCCTAAGAAGTTCTGTTGCGTATATAATGGTTAGTTGGTTAAACGATAAACAACTCTTAAAACCATTTTCTCTTTGTATATAAGATTGCATCAACGGTGTTCTAGTTTAAAAGTGTTAGGTATCATTGATCTAGTCTGGATTCTTTGTTATGTATGTACCCCTAAAACAAAAAAAAACTCTCTCAGATTTTCAGTCTACATAACACACCTTATTGCTCTACCTAATTTGGCCACATTATCTCAATTTAATAGACGAATAGATGCACCCGGCATCAAAAAATAGACGTCGAATGCTTGCAATGGATTTGAAACATTCGGCATATCAATCATCACATCTATTGATAGTTTATTCTACTTTTGTATCTCTGTGACGCTTTTCGACGCGGGCACTTGATAAATCACGGCAAATCGCTCGAAACGATAAATCTTAATTGGATAAATTTATTATATTACGCGCCATTGTGCGTGAGTCATCGTCGTGGAAAGTTAACGCTGTGTTTGTGGTAGAGAGAGAAAGAGACAAGATGTAAAATTCTAAAGATTTCAATTTTAACTATATTCAAATGATACTCTCTGTTTACGTGATCACAGAAACTTATACCGACAAGGTCACCCACTCATCCTTGCAGCGCTCTTAATAAGTAGAAACGCGATATCACACGAAATTGTTGAAATAATTTAATAGAAAATTTGTCTTGTTTTGGCTGTGGTAAAGGCACACTCGTTACCACAGCCAAAACTTGACATATATCAAAACTATGTGGGGGTTTCAATCAAATGTTTAATTACACGCGAGGGACGCTTCGCTTCTTCGAGCCGAGCGCAATGAAACACTGCCACTTAGAACGCGCCACATTCATGTGACTTCGTTTTTACTTTTTCGCCGTCAGATATATTGGAGCAGAAAAAGTGACCAAATACTTCCAAACAGTTTAATATGTCAATAAGTTCCACACACTACATGTAACCATTAATATCAGAACATTCATGATTTCATTAATATCTGAGCAGAAGCTAGTCAATAACTTCTATACACACAACTAACCAATAAAATCTGAACACTCATAACGTCAAATGTATCTACGCAGTCGGTCTTAAATATCTGAGCAATCGAGGAAAATTGCAGGAGGAAGTGCTTCCAACTTAACAATAAATACTATTTAAAAAAAGGAATATTTTATGATATAGTAAGATGACGCTGGCAGTTTTGACGACCCGTCTGGTGTAGTGGTCGAGAAATCGCCTACTACGCAGCGGGTGCGGGTTCGATCCCCGCACAATACAAACATTTGTGTGCATGAACATGTCTGTTTGTATTGGTCTGGGTGTTTTCTATGTATATCATGTATGTATTTACAAAAAAAAAAAAAAGTATTATATCCGTTGTCTGGCACCCATAACACAAGCTTTGAGTAGCTTACTTTGGGGCTAGATGGCGATGTGTGGGAATGTCCGAAGGATATTTATTTATTTATTTAGTTTGTAACGCTTTGTAGTTTTCAGTATTTCATGAAAGTGTCATGCAATATATAAATTCAGGCAAGTGTCTGTTCAGATATTATTGCTCAGAAGTTATTGACTAACATCTGCTCAGATATTAATGAAGTAATGAATGTTCTGATATTAATGGTAACTTATAGTGTATGGAACTTTTTGACATAATGCTTTAGAATGTTTTTATCACTCACAGTGTCATATTTTATATTCATAAAGATGAAATAAGAAACCAAAAATTTGCGCACAGGCGGGACTTGAACCAGCAACCTTTTGGCAGACCGGGCCAAACGCTCTTACCAATTGAGCTACCGTGCTGTTAGTCCGACCCTGCGAAATTTGAGGTTTCCTATGAAAACGTCAATTGCGTGACGCTTAGCGCCATCTAGCCGTCTGTTTATAAAACAGATGGCCCAAGCAGTTATTCTTTACAGAATAAATTCAACTTGGAAATTGATGTCGCTTCGCTATCTAATGCTTTAGAATGTTTTTATCACTCACAGTGTCATATTTTATATTCATAAAGATGAAATAAGAAACCAAAAATTTGCGCACAGGCGGGACTTGAACCAGCAACCTTTTGGCAGACCGGGCCAAACACTCTTACCAATTGAGCTACCGTGCTGTTAGTCCGACCCTGCGAAATTTGAGGTTTCCTATGAAAACGTCAATTGCGTGACGCTTAGCGCCATCTAGCCGTCTGTTTATAAAACAGATGGCCCAAGCAGTTATTCTTTACAGAATAAATTCAACTTGGAAATTGATGTCGCTTCGCTATCTAATGCTTTAGAATGTTTTTATCACTCACAGTGTCATATTTTATATTCATAAAGATGAAATAAGAAACCAAAAATTTGCGCACAGGCGGGACTTGAACCAGCAACCTTTTGGCAGACCGGGCCAAACGCTCTTACCAATTGAGCTACCGTGCTGTTAGTCCGACCCTGCGAAATTTGAGGTTTCCTATGAAAACGTCAATTGCGTGACGCTTAGCGCCATCTAGCCGTCTGTTTATAAAACAGATGGCCCAAGCAGTTATTCTTTACAGAATAAATTCAACTTGGAAATTGATGTCGCTTCGCTATCTAATGCTTTAGAATGTTTTTATCACTCACAGTGTCATATTTTATATTCATAAAGATGAAATAAGAAACCAAAGCTCAATTGGTAAGAGCGTTTGGCCCGGTCTGCCAAAAGGTTGCTGGTTCAAGTCCCGCCTGTGCGCAAATTTTTGGTTTCTTATTTCATCTTTATGAATATAAAATATGACACTGTGAGTGATAAAAACATTCTAAAGCATTAGATAGCGAAGCGACATCAATTTCCAAGTTGAATTTATTCTGTAAAGAATAACTGCTTGGGCCATCTGTTTTATAAACAGACTGCTAGATGGCGCTTAGCGTCACGCAATTGACGTTTTCATAGGAAACCTCAAATTTCGCAGGGTCGGACTAACAGCACGGTAGCTCAATTGGTAAGAGCGTTTGGCCCGGTCTGCCAAAAGGTTGCTGGTTCAAGTCCCGCCTGTGCGCAAATTTTTGGTTTCTTATTTCATCTTTATGAATATAAAATATGACACTGTGAGTGATAAAAACATTCTAAAGCATTAGATAGCGAAGCGACATCAATTTTCAAGTTGAATTTATTCTGTAAAGAATAACTGCTTGGGCCATCTGTTTTATAAACAGACGGCTAGATGGCGCTAAGCGTCACGCAATTGACGTTTTCATAGGAAACCTCAAATTTCGCAGGGTCGGACTAACAGCACGGTAGCTCAATTGGTAAGAGCGTTTGGCCCGGTCTGCCAAAAGGTTGCTGGTTCAAGTCCCGCCTGTGCGCAAATTTTTGGTTTCTTATTTCATCTTTATGAATATAAAATATGACACTGTGAGTGATAAAAACATTCTAAAGCATTAGATAGCGAAGCGACATCAATTTCCAAGTTGAATTTATTCTGTAAAGAATAACTGCTTGGGCCATCTGTTTTATAAACAGACGGCTAGATGGCGCTAAGCGTCACGCAATTGACGTTTTCATAGGAAACCTCAAATTTCGCAGGGTCGGACTAACAGCACGGTAGCTCAATTGGTAAGAGCGTTTGGCCCGGTCTGCCAAAAGGTTGCTGGTTCAAGTCCCGCCTGTGCGCAAATTTTTGGTTTCTTATTTCATCTTTATGAATATAAAATATGACACTGTGAGTGATAAAAACATTCTAAAGCATTAGATAGCGAAGCGACATCAATTTCCAAGTTGAATTTATTCTGTAAAGAATAACTGCTTGGGCCATCTGTTTTATAAACAGACGGCTAGATGGCGCTAAGCGTCACGCAATTGACGTTTTCATAGGAAACCTCAAATTTCGCAGGGTCGGACTAACAGCACGGTAGCTCAATTGGTAAGAGCGTTTGGCCCGGTCTGCCAAAAGGTTGCTGGTTCAAGTCCCGCCTGTGCGCAAATTTTTGGTTTCTTATTTCATCTTTATGAACTTTTTGACATTTTAACTGTTGTTGTTTTTGACATTTGAACTGTTCAGAAATATTTGGTCACTTTGCCTGCTCCAATATATCTGACGGCGACTGTACATTATATTGTCAAAAATGTATTGAGAAGCCACAGTTAATATGTTGATTTTCTTAAAGACCTCTCTCAGGGAGTCACGAGGACTAAGTTTATAAATAGCACGAATGGCTCTTTTCTGCAAAATAAATATGGTATCAATGTCTGCAGCAGAACCCCACAAGAGAAGACCGTAAGACATAATACTGTGGAAGTAACTAAAATACACAAGCCTCGCCGTTTCAACATCAGTCAGATATCCTTTTAATGACGTTTCTTAGCTATGTATTGTCATCAGAACTCAGAGTGTGCAAAATTTCATCCTAATAAATCGAAAATCGGGAAATAGGTCAAATTAAGTTTCCAAGATTTTCTTACATAGATAGTTACAAGTTAAGCAAATATAAACGTGTTAATAATAAAAACAACTTACATCGTCGCCCTTTTCGAGCGTTCCAAGCGAAGCGAGCGAAGCGCGCGACCCGCCGAGCTGCTGCCGCCGCAGCGCTCTCTCAGTCTCCACGCACTGCGCTAGCGGTACTCCGAATACGCTGCCACTGGATGACTCTGTGAAGGAAATGTTACATTTAACAATTGGTGTTTAACGGTATATTAACTAGTTAATATGAATAAGTCAAATCGTTTTAAGTGATAATATTGTAACTGTGTCTTTATATACATCATAGAAACTGAAAGAGAGAAACGAAGAAATTTAAAAAAAAAGAGTTTTTTGCTCTCATAAAGCATTTTTTTTTATAACAGCAACCTGCCAATTTCAAAAGATATCTACGTATCGGCTTCGCCTCTCTCATTTCAATGACTAATTCTTTTTCCCTTAACCTTTAATTTCCTCAAAAACTAGCGTATAAAAATACAACATGTTTTCTACCAAAAATTATGCGTTTATTGTACTGAATCGGCCCTTAAATATTATCACTTAATACGAGATAACCTTATGTTATGTATATGAGAGGTTTCCGACGTGTAGCTGGCTTCCTTGGAGTTGCTCGTAACGCAGTGGTGGCAGCGTTTTGGTAGTAATACCGTAGTTACGCAATCTACGGCGCGATCGTGTTTGGGCGGGTGACCTTTCTTGTCATATAAATATGTAATTATATCACGAGAATCCCCCACCCCCATTGCTTTGGAAGGCACGTTAGGTAGTCAGTAAGTCCTAGGCTCTAAGGGCGGCTTGATATAAATCTGACGGCAAGGTTGGTCGCTTGCCTTGCTACTACACCACTCCACCAATACGCACTGAGCCCGCACGGTGAAGTATGACTGCTCTTTTGATAGTCTAACAACGGTCTAACTAGCTGATTGAGGTTTTCAATTAGCTTTTGATCCTGTCTACACAGAGACGGCAGTCGAAAAAGTCCCTTAGGTATCACGACGTCAGCACAGGGAAAACCGCTAGACTTCACAGAAAGAAGATTATTAAGAAACGACCCCTCAAATTAAGTTAAAAGCTCAGTAGAGTTGCTAGCTACTATAGCTGTGTTTCAAACTACTAAATACTATCACTTTTCACAGTGTAATAGCTTTAATTCTCCGTCGCATAATTACCATCTTAAATTTTAACGTGTTAATCAGTAATTTCTAGACCTATAAAAACTTATAGCAAAGAGCTTCTTATGAGTGGCCAACCAAACCGCAACTGCTGTAATAAATAATGAAATGTTTACACTTGGTTTCTATAAGAGTTTGGTTAAACTGTTGGTTGAGGTTTCTTTCTAGAACGAATACTTATTATTAGAACTCATCATGTAATAAATGAAGTCACAGAAGTAAAAGGCAGTTTTGCAACAAAGAATTGGGAAATCTCCAAGATTAAGTAACTTCGTTGTTGTGGCGATCAGCAGCAGTCTGCGAAAATTGTGTAAAAGTCAAATAATGCTATTCCTACAGAAACAATATGTGCTCTCAAACGATATTTGTTTAGCTTCAAAAAGAAGCCCTAAATTTTTTAAACTTGCAGTCATCAAATTTTTAAATGAACAACAGTTTTGGAAACTGGACATCATTTTCACAAAAAAATGAGATCTCATATCCTATAACCTTCTTCATGCCCAATGGACCCTTCACTTGCCTTGCCATAGCAACACACACATGATGAGATGCGCCACGTTTAGAAACCTCAGTTTGTATAAAGGTCGAGCTATTCCGGTCGCGCTATTCGCAGCACCACAATGGAGTAAAGGTGCGATGCTTTTAGACGCGCGCGCGCACGTTTGATTTCATTCCGCGTGACGCAATATCGGAGTGATCAACTGATAATGGACATGTTTTGGGGTTTATGACTTGTACAGGATTTTGAGTGAAGTCTCTGAAATTCAGTTTAGCTAATTTTAGCCATGCCGCTGGGTTGACTGGTTTTAAGATGACTGTTATGAACTGCAATCACGCTAATTCATCAACATCATTATCAGCCAAACGACGTCCACAGCGGAACAAAGGCCGACGGTTTTACGCAGTGGCTGATCACAAGGGGTCCATATCCAGTTTGATCCTGCGATCTTTACAAGGTCGTCTGTCCATTTTGTTGATGGTCCTACGACGCATCTTTGGTCGAAGGGTCTCCAATGTAGACCTTTTCTGCCCCAATGGCCATCAGTTATTCGCGCCCTGCCCACTGCCACTAGATCTTACTGATTCGCAGTGCTATGTCTGTTACCTTAGTTCTTGTATGTATCTCGTATAAAAACATCGCACACAGCCCTCTGCATTGCCGCTGTGTGGTTTTGAGCTTTTTTATGAGGTGCATAGTAAGAGACCACGTTTCGGATCCGTATGTCATCACTGGTAACACACACTGGTTAAAGTTACTGTCTTCAGACACTGAGTCCTTTCTTCAATGATTAACTAGGCGAAAATCGTCTATTTACTAACTTTAGAAGTTACAAGCGAGAAAAATTAAAACTAAGACATGCAACTTAAAAAATAAACTATAAATCTACCTATTTAAATCGAAACCATTTCCTTGCGTCAAGGAGGCTATGATGCTGGCTGCATTGCCGCGTTGGATAGCTATGCTATTCCTTTGAGCTAGAAACCGGCCATCTCTATTGTTGGCTGTTAGTTTTTTTTTCTAAACAGAGGGTCCCCACGGCCCAAACGTTTTGGGAAACGCCGAAGGCCAAACAGCGCAAACACATAATCTTTTGTAAGCGAGACGTACTTGCGACGCTTGGCGCTTTCAGCCAACTCCGCTGCTGCTCCAGCTTTAAGGGCTGATTCTCAGAGATGGGAGAGGGCTAAAGTATCGACACAAGTTTCATTGATCGGAGTTCTGGCTGATAGATGACATTGACAGGGGGGCGCTAGCATTCAATCAGACTAGCTAGTTAAGGATGCTGTTTAACGAATATTTATTTTCAACCATAGCAAAGTAAAAGAGAAGGGTACTAATTTAAAGCAGTATAAGCATGTTTGTTATTAGCGTGTATATTCCACTGATTTTAAACGCAAAACAATTGTATAAACGAGAAAAAACATTGAAAATTATAACTTTAATTAAGGAGTTTAGCTCTGTGGTACTTGAAAAGAATCATTTCAAATAAACGATTTATGATTTCAATATTTTACACAGAATATTAATGAAAAAAAAACATTAGGAAAAATCGGGAAATCGACTGTAAAATTGGGTAGATTTGGCTACACTAGATCTGGCAACCGCAAGACGACAGGCGTTAGTTCTGATTATCACTGTCAGCCAAAAGATCCATGTCGTACTGTACCTTCCAAAACACGTGATGTTCGTCACTTATATGGACTGAATGGTCAATTAAGCATCTTATCACGACTGCGCTATAGGTTGCTTTATTTCGGTATAACTACCAAAGAGCTGCTACTACTGCGAGACAATCTTACCAATATAAACCAGGAAAATTCTTTCACGTTTCTGTTCAACCTTCGTAATGTTCCAGTTTAGCTAAATTTTGCATCACATTTTAGTATGTTTAATATATGACTGAACTGATTATCATTGAGTTGAAATTTGGGGCCTGGGATTGGTTGCGTAGGCTTTACAAGAAATACTTCCTTTCGTAAGCAAAAAGTAAAGTTAGCCTATTACATCCCATTGCTGGGCAAAGGCCTTACCTCAACTACGAGGTAGTTTGAGCCATACTCCACCACGCGGGCACAGTGCGGGTTGGTGAAGGGGTGTTTGCAAGCCAAGCGACTAACCCTGCTGTCAGATGTTATCAAGCCGCACATAAGGCCTCTGACTAGGCTTAACGACTAATATCAACCGATATTAGCCGGGACCAACGGCTTTACGTGCCGTGCTTAACGTTAAATTATAATTGGGCGTCAAATCAGTTCAGCTAACTATCGATCACGCCACCGGGCCTTAGACTCTGTACAAGACAACAAACCTGAATGTGATAAGGAAAGCCGACCACTCCACGAGTTGGCACACGTTCAATAAAAAAGCTAAAACTCCGTAAATTTATATCAGACAATGTAAACAAACCGAGGCTGCCCGTGTTAATAAATACTTATTGTATTTTAATTTTTCATACACGCTGAACAGCAGGAAAAACCTGGCGAATAACAATTTCAGCTGAAGGACAAACAAAATTAAGGTTGCAAACACATCAGTAATACCTACATTTTGTATATAGCTACCTGAAATATTGACAAACGTAGTAGAACGGTTAAAAAAAATGTTATTATTTGAGTTACGAGTACAAGGTACAAGTACTTTATTGCACTTTAAAAGGGTTGCACTTTAAAGCGACGGCTGCGCCAGAGGTCTCAGGGTCGATCCCCGGGTCGGCCCAAAAATAATATACCTGAGTTTTTATGTTCAGAAATTCTTAGGGTAGCCCGGAGTTTGGAAGTTAGCGGTGATTCACCCCCGTGCCTCGGAAAGCATGTAAAGCCATTGGTCCTGCGCCTGATCTCTCTCCGGTCGCGTCAGATTGCTGGCCATGAGAGTGAAAGGAATAGAGAGTGCACCTGAGTTTGCGCACACACATGTGCACTATAACATGTCTTGTGCAGTCAGTTAGTCGTATTGACTGGCCACCGTAGTCGTATTACTTTATTGCACGAAAAAATAGTAACTAAATCGGTCCAACCAAACGCGGGAAATCCGCGGACAAACATAGATTCATACATACAAAAATACAGGTCGAACTGAGAAATTTCATTTTTAGGGTTCCGTAGCCGAATGGCAAAAAACGGAACCCTTATAGTTTCGTCAAGTCTGTCTGTCTGTCTGTCTGTCCGTCCGTATGTCACAGCCATTTTATTCTGTAACTATAAGCATCACACCGTTGAAATTTAGTAGGAAGATGTATCCTGTTAACCGCTTTACGATTCTCATATAAAAATAATGACATTTAATGGGGGGCAATGGGCATAAAATAAATGAAACTAAAACCAAAAAACATTTTTTAGTCAAACCTATGCGTGTGGGGTATCTATGGATAGGTCTTTTAAAATGACATGGAGGTTCCTAAAACCATTTTCTTTTAAAGTCTAACGTTTCATAGCTAGACGCTTCCAAAGTGGTAAAATGGGCGCCCCCCCCCCCCCCCTCTAATTTCTAAACTAAGCGACTGTAAATTTTGAAAAAAATACATAATGTAGATCTTCACAAATACTTTCAACGAAAATTGGTTCGGACGGGATCGAACTAGAAGTTTTTGAGATATAGCACATTTTCAACAACCGCAAACATAACTTTGTACTTCATACAAACACTATGAAAAAAAAAGTTATATTTGCTGTCAACAAAATATTGTGGTATTTTACTAAGTGAAAGTAAGTGGATTCCCTAATTCAGTTACCCAAAGTTGGCACGGAACCCTCAGTGCGCAACTCCGACTCGCACTTGGCCGGTTTTTAAAGATGGTTAACAAAGATGGATACAATAAGAGCTCAGTATCAAGAGCTAATCCCTTAAATTAAATGCCGACCATGATGATCAAGCAAGCTCATGTAAGATTTCTAAAGATGGGGAATTTTGAATAGTCTGTACTATTTGCTGACTGTCTAATACTAATGACTGGCGATGGTTAGGTGCTGTGATGGTGACGTTACGTGCAGTAAAGCATTTCGCAAATAACGAGAAAATATGTTAAAATTTCCAAGGAGCTTCACAAACACGAGTATTCAGGCCACACCGTGACCACCCGGTGCGTGCGCTTGTGTTTACAGCACCAACAATCGCCGATGAAACCCGATCATCGCGATAGCCTGCCCATTTATTTTTACGCATTCAGCGATGGGTACTTGGAGCGTTTGGTTCTTAAGAATTTTAAAGGTCGTATTAATACATAATACTCTTGATAAGTGAAGAGTTGAAAAGATCAAAAAGAGTTCAGAGCGCTCAGATTGATGATGACGATTCTAGTTGGATTAGATTTGACTCTATTAAATTTGAAGTGTTTTGCTCAAGGGTCTTAACGTTAAAAGAATCTCAGTATTCGAAACACGTAGCTTGTAGATATTGAAATATTCCAGTGAGTCTTTTTTTACCACACTCACTAACATTTGAAAAGTTATTTGGTTAATCTTAATTCCATATCAAAAATATTTAACAATTCTATCGCTTGTTTTGTAAGAAATAAAGAATTGATGGCTCCGGCACTACTCATTTTCATATTCGATCACTTTGGTTTCCGCAGAATATGATGGCTAAGCTAAGTCTAGACAGACTATTTCTTGTCTGTTTGGATTCCAAATAGATTTTTAAGTAAAGATCAAAAGAGGCTTTACTAAGCAATTTTAAAATACTATATCACTCTCATTCTATTCTATTTCATGTAAGCGTTCGGTAAACAACGTTGTAAACTATTTTTGTATATTAAAGAAAATAAGTTTCGTTACCTTTCAGTAGCATGCAGTGCTCTTAAGGGGTTAAAAATGTTATAAACAAAGGAGAAAGCTCAAAGAAATGTTTTCGATGTCAATATTCTGTATCAATAGTGTTTTATCGTTATAGTCTTACAAAATTTCCCAGTTGTAAGTAATAAATAACAATTTCAGCATTCAAATTCTAAGAAACAAAGTAACCAACGCAATGCAAAAAGTGCATGAAATATGATTGAGCTTTCCAGAATTCCAACAAAATAACAACAATGTATGATATTTGACGCAAACCCAGCTCTAACAGCCGGACAAGACGATTTGCACTATTTTAATCCGGCGACTTTGCGTGGGCTAGTGAATAATTGTTCGCAAAACTACTCTTTTGACTTTGGGCCACTCGTAAAGATCTTTCCTCAACATTTTCGAGTTCTAATTATAGGCGGCCTTGGCCCTGGCAAGATATCTGGGTAGACTTTTCATCAAATTGTTGTCATGCGAAATTATAAATAAGCGTTTACAGAATGAGTTTTATTTTTAAGGAACATTCCTAATTAAATGGGCTGTATAAAACAATACATCATCCAATCACTTAACAATTCTATTGTTTAAAATATCTTTGATCCTCAAATTATGTACACGAGTAAATCTCATTCAAAAAACCGGCTAAGTGCGAGTCGGATTCGCCCACTGAGGGTTCCGTGCCAACTTTAACTGAATTAGGGATTCATTTACTTTCATTAAGCTTAAATACCACAATATTTGGTTGACAGCAAATATAACTTTGTTTTTCATAGTATTTGTAAAAAAAACAAAGTTATGTTTGCGATTGTTTAAAATGTGCTATATCGCAAAAACTACTACTTCGATCTCGTCCAAACCAATTATTGTTTCAAAATTTACACTCGCATAGTTTAGAAGTTAAAGAGGGGGGGGGGGGGGGACGTCAATTTTACCACTTTGGAAGCGTATATCTCGCAAATGTTAGACTTTTAGAGAAATTGGTTTTTGGAACCTCTATTTCATTTTAAAAGACCTATATCTATAGACACCCCACACGCATAGGTTTGACTAAAAAAAATTGTTTTAGTTTCATGTATGGGAGCCCCCCTTAAATATAATTATTTATTATTTTTTGTATAAGAATCGTAAAGCGGTTAACAGAATACATTTTCCTATTAAATTCAACAGTGTGATGCTTATAGTTACACTATAAAATGGCTGTGACATACGGACGGACAGATAGACAGACAGACTTGACGAAACTATAAGGGTTCCGTTTGACCTATAGAGGAGTTAAAAATGACCTATAGAGGAGTTAACAAGCTGAAGTTACGACGTGATTATATCGTGATAGCGAGGATTATTTAAGAGGACTGATTGCTTTTCAATACTCAGCTGAAACTGCAATGTTACAGACTCCTCCTGCCCTGACAATTACGCCAGCCGTCGCGTTTGAATCTCGTGAGATGCAAATGTTTGTGGGATGAGCACGAAACTTTGTACGATGTTATGGATGTTTGTGTATTTAAGTATATATGGGAGACGCTCCCGTCATAATCGTTGAAAGGTATTCGTAACACAAGGAAGAAAATTCCTTACTTCGAAACCACGACAATTGGTGTGTTGCTGTCTTGCTCTTGTTCCTTCCAGTGTCGGAAGTCTCGACATAGTTCCCTGTAAAACCACCAGGTGGCGCTCGCAAAATGCCGTAACAAAATAAGTGTTTTCGTGTATTTATTGATCGATAAGAATTTTCGAATAAAGCTTAAAAATTACAAATATTTTTTAAGATTTATTAAACACACAAGCTACGTAAGTTAAAATGATATTTAATGAATTAGAAAATCATAAAATTGAAGTTGTCTACGCGAAATGTCAAAAATGTTGCATCAGACTACCAGCGCTGATCATATACGACCTCAGTCAAGGTAATGCCTGGAAAAGCGATGACTGCATCACGAAGGCAGACATAATCACAGACGAATAATAACAGAATTACCTCCACGCAGACGATGTCTCGACTTCCAAAAATTCCGTTTATAATCGTAGATATCTCATGCTTTTGCTAAGGCTACATAAGAGAGTGATTATAGAACTGTAAATAGCGAATTTAAGATTTGACTTCCTAGCCGCTTGGCAACTAAGTGCCGAAAGACATATTTGACTGAATCATGTATAAATCTTCCGAATTTAAAATTAAATTAATTAAATGATTGCTAAAAATAGGTGACGTTTTTAAATAAGGCATTTTGGATTTTATTCTACGATTATTTCTTATCTGACATTGAAAAAATCAGGCCTAAGAAAAGTTAATACTGGTTGGGAATATATTGATATTCGTCGACTCTCACGACAACTGAAATAAGGGGGTGTAACTTATTTTATAAACCGTGTGTTTATATATCATACTTCACTATTTTCAACTTTCCTTTCCTATATCTGAATAGTAAAATCAGGGCATTTCCAATAAATAACTAAATGAGGTTCTTAACTTATTGACGAGTAGTTGTAATGTCAAACTGAAAGACTTTTAAGCTACAAATTGAGTTAAAAGCACACTTAGTTAGGTTTTAGTCATATTCATAAATACATTGAGGTGCTCGTAGCGCAGTGGTAGCAGCGCTTTGGTAATGATACCGAAGTGAAGCAACCTACAGCGCGGTCGTGTTTGGATGGGTGACCATTCCGATCTTATAAGTGACGTAGATCACGAGCATCTCAGTGCTTCGGAAGGTACTTTAAGCCATTGGTCCCGGCTAATATCGGTTGATATTAGTCGTTAAGCCTAGTCACAGAGGCCTTATGGGCGGCTAGATAACATCTGACAGCAGCGTTAGTCGTTTGCCTTGCAAACACCCCTCCACCAACCCGCACTGAGCCCGCGTGGTGGAGTATGGCTCAAACTACCTCATAGTTGAGGTAAGGCCTTTACCCAGCAGTGCGATGTTACAGGCTAACTTTACTTACTTTTACTATAAAAACATTATTTTTAATTTATATAGTATGGATTTGCTCTTGTCTCCAGACCAAGCCAAGTTCAACTAAGACAAAGTCGAGGATGGAACGAGCTCGCCAAGAAGCCCGTTCACTCAACTTGGAATAGATTTAGATGGTAATAACTAGAGAACTCCGACGCGGGCAGCGAGTTCCGCTCCTTTGCCGTGCGCATTATAAATGTTGATGAAAAGCGCTTAGTTCTTAACAGCGGAACATCGACAAGACAAGGATGGTATCCCGTGGTACGCCTAGACGAACGATGGAAAACAATTCCCGCTTTCGCTCGTTAACTCGCTCAGTCTAGTTCTAAGTTTCAGCCCTAAGTGTTCCCGCTGTTTTCTAAACGCTGGAACTTTGATCGATCTTTTGATGAGACTGTTGATGTTTCATCAAAGCGACGACTTGGCATCGCTTCAGCTGCCCCCGCGAATTTCTGACACAATGGATCAAGAGGACGGTAGCATTAGCATTCTATTAATTATGCCTTGTAGGTATGTCCAGAAGAAAAAATAAGGTTTTAACTAGCTTTGCAAAAATAGAACCGGAGGAACTTATCAAAAAGTGGTTTGTATCAAAACGTCAACGATTAATAAATCTGGAGATAAAATGACGAATTTCTTAATTTTTTTTAAAAGCCAGTCGCTGATTTTATGCTCCATGTTGCACCACTATTGCAAATACTTTTTATTGTTTAGTATTTAGGCTGAATTGTAGTTTTTATTTTAACCGACCAAGTCGAGAACACAATTTTTTGGAATAGCGTCTAGTCTTAATCTTATAGCTAAGTATATATCAAATATTTAATGATGTTATTCTGTTATTAAAGAATGGCTATAGCGATGTTTATGGTGAAACTTTAATAAAGTACCGTGATATCAAATTGTCACACCTCAAACTGACTTTATTGTACCGAACCCAAGTATCTTGTGCGTCGCCACGAAAGTTGAGTTTATTAGAAGTAAATTAATCCCGTTGTGTTTTGATCACCCAGCTTTGCTTGGCAGAGTTGATCGCAGATATTTATCTAATGGCCTTTCGGCGTTCTGCGGCCGTTTGATGTCGCTCGAATGGTGAACGTATACCGAGGTGTGACAGCTAACAACCACTTCAGAAATAAGAAATTTCAGAGATATTGAAGGCAGAATCATCTGTATTTGTCCTCGTTAACTTCTCCCTTCTTTTCTATGTTGTGTGCGTACAAACTTTTGTGTTGAAATAAAACGACATTATCACATATTCCTATGCCATTTTACCAACAGTCACCCAAAACGTCAGTATGCTAGTCCCACAATACACAAGTTGATACAACAACTTGATATGAAAATAGGGTTCCCTCTATCTGGCAGAATCTTTTTGCTCCGAAAGTCATTTGGCATAACACACTTGGCATAATTTTCTTTAGTCGAATATTATTCAGGCAGAATTTTCTGTAAGCATAATTATTGTTTGGTCGAATATTTATATGCCCGAATTTACAATGGCATACTTTTAAGATAGCAGAATTTTATAAGGCATAATTACCTTTGGCAAAATTTTACTTTGCATACTTTCGCTAAGCATAATGTTTATTAAGTACGATATTTATTTGGCATAATTTGACTAGGCATACTACGAAGAAAGCAGAATATAGTATTTTACCCTAAAATTGAATTAAAAAGGCATTAAGTTGTGGTACAAAAGTTAGTGACAGAAACGAATCGGTGCAAAACCGACTCCACGCAGTCTTGTTTGCCCCACCCCTAGAGTGTAATTCAAAATCGCGTAGGCGCGGAGGGGCGAGGCAGCCCGCGAGCTGAGGTTTGAAAGCTCGCCGCCGCGGCTGAGGCTGGCCGGCAAAGCCGGCCAGCAAGCCGAAGCTGCGGTGGTGAGCGAAAACCATCTGCGACGATAAGCTCGCGTGGGACTGCCGGAGGCCCGCAGCGCCGGAGCCATGACAGAAACCATGCATGCTTGCATGCTGCATGCTTGCTTGCATGCTGCATGCTTGCTTTCTGCATGCTTGCTGCATGCTTTGCTTGCTTGCTTGCATGCTGTATGCTTGCTTGCATGCTGCATGTTTGATTTGCTATGCATGTTGTATGTTAGTATTGCTGAGATAGAATTACTTGGGATACACAGAGAAATTAAGGTTTATAGGAGAATATTAAATATGAAAAATATGCCAAAAGACGATTCGGACTGTGAACTTTCTACGATAAACGATTCTGCCTATTAATGACTATATATACGAATTGTATGCCACAAGACGATTCTATCTCTGAACTTTCTGCGTTAGGATGGTTCTGCTTTAAGACTATTATGGATATTAAATTTCTGCCTAAAGATGATTCTAGCTTACACGATTATGCGTTTTGAACGTCTGATAAATGAGTGAATGCAAATTGATGTTCTGCGAAAGGAAGTTTATGCTATTTGATGATATGCCAAATAAAATTATGACAATAAAAATTCTGCGAAACAAGGTAGACCCATGAAAATAGTCACATATAATCTAAAACAAGTTTGATTCTCAGCAGTAAGGAAAATCATATTTCAGGGGAAAATAGCTTAACTCCACTGGATGATTCCATAAGACAACACTTTCAACTTAATTCATTGATTAATAACTTCATTTAACAATGCTGGCATACGATAGCACTCTGTCCGACTATTATTACTGCCCTACCAAAACAAAGCAGTTAATTCAAGTCTTATGATGATATCACCACTCGATCCACTATTCTAACAGACATATAGCAGTAGTCTGCAAACCATTATGGGCCAATTTACAGCTCAGAATAAAAGAAACGAATAAATCCTATAGAAATACGATTACGAAGCGATCCACGGACAGGGCGACGTTTTGATAGCACCACTTTTATATCTTTGTAAATACAGAAACGCATTAAAATGGGCTTCTTATTAAGAAAGTGAAATACTGAGTCGGTGAAACATAAAATAAAAATATATTACAGATCGTTAAAACAAGATTAATTGAAAATAAATGGATGAAAGGATATTCAGAGTGTAAAGCAAGACAGTCGAAATAATTTTCCTTATACATACGTAATTATATAACATGAAGTCATGTAAATTATTTATACTATCATAAAACTGCAAAAAAAACAGCTTTTGGAACGTGTAATGCATTTGTAAGCTGTATCACAGGTTTTTCAGAACCCTACGTCAGACAGCAGTCTCTCACAAATTACTTGTAAAAAATTTCATGTGTACCCTTAGTTTAATGTAAAGTTGCTTTGTAATTTACCTATTTGTGAAGAGAAATATGTATATATTTATTATAGCTAAAATAATGTGTGCCACTGAATGAATTTTAGTTGCAATATAGTGCATTTCTACAATACTTTCACCAAGCCAAACAGTCTTAAAACTGTTGTCAAGTCAAAGCCGGACAAGACATTTTTCTGAAAGAAAGAATCGTCTTCCCTGTCATCGGCGATTTAAATCTCGATAAAGATGCGCGTGCGCTCCTAATGAATACATCACCGTGATTAACGCGCCGTTTACAGCGCGACGTAAAATACACAACGTTTATAACCCGCCTCGCTGCGCCAGCACATTCTGCACTGTGTCAAAGTTATGCAACGGTTACTGGATTTTTTAAAACCTGAACTGTTATTACGTCTTCCATATGTATTTTTTTTTCAGTACTGCAACAATAATTTCTTGCTTGGTCACAATGAAAACCCCAGTCAGGGAACGCTACATGTTTAAGGACCCAGGAGACAACTGAACATCATCACCATCAGCAGTCAAAGGAAGTCATATAAAAAAATATAAAAAAATATCCTTTAGACATTCCCACACATCGCAATCTAGCCCCAAAGTAAGCTACTCTAAGCTTGTGTTATGGGTGCCAGACAACGGATATAATACTTAAATACTTTTTGTTTTGTAAATACATACATGATATACATAGAAAACACCCAGACCAATACAAACAGACATGTTCATGCACACAAATGTTTGTATTGTGCGGGGATCGAACCCGCAACCCGCTGCGTAGTAGGCGATTACTCGACCACTACACCAGACGGGTCGTCAAAATATGTATACCTCATAAGAATGGATAGGATACGCAGCAATCAAATTGTGTATCAGTGGGCGTAATCAACAAAACAACTAACAAGTCTTTGATTAAAATCAAGCAGTAAATACTTATTCATAAATTGTGTCGTTTTTTTTATATTTATCGAAGACGGGACACACATTAGAAACTATTTTGCGCTAGCGTTTAAACAAACCACTCTAGGTATCGGAACCAAATAGGCTCATCATATCATAATAAAATGTTATTTTAATAAAAAGAGATTGTGCGTTTACAGAACCAATTTAAAAGGTGACAACATCCAAATAAAATAGGCTTAACAATAGTACCTTTATGTCATTTAAACCTTTATGTTAGTAAAAACAGAAGAAATATTATTGAACTAGATTGATACACCGAACAAACTGAAGTAACTGAACTGAGTTTATTTGACCGACTAATCATCTTTAGTAGTAAGTATTTCAACCCACAGTTTCAGAATGATCGTTCATAAAAATAAACATCGTCTATGTTGCCCGATGACTCGGCTGATGGTATTGGCAGGTGTGAGTCACTCCGTCTGTCTGTCTGTCTGTCACGCGGCCGATACGCTCGTAAACTGATGCATGTGCTGTGCATCTTACGAGTATTGCATCTGTTGACTGCACGTCAGAAATCTGTTTATTGGTTTCTCGTGAGTGGGTGTTCCCAATTGTGTTGAGCATATAATTTTCAGTTAGATTTATTTGCCTGATTTAATGACAATTAGTTACTAGTGTTTAGTTGCTTTGGCAGATGTACCATGTTGCATATTCTCTTTTCAGCAGATGTTGATACGTAAGGAAATGCACGCACATACCCTATAATTTTTAAGTGCAATTATTTAGTTAGAGTTAGAGGTAGATTTGTTTTAGAAAAATAAGCTATTTAATCTCCATTTTACAAGTTTAAAATATTTAAAAGGCTTGATAACCAATAGGGGTATTTATCAGCAGTAATAAAAACCGGTTACCAAATTATTTAATCCAATAAGACCTGCCAAGTGAGCTAGTTAACCGTTATAAACAAATAAAACAACCTTGCTACAGAATCTTGACCATCGCCGCAGATTATCATCCCTGTCCATCTTTCATAGTTGATCCACCCACTCCATTTCATTACCAGAGGACCATACGTAGGCTACCCTATGTCGTTGGCATTCCAACATTGCACAAAACGATTTGCTGACACTTTTTAATGAGTGCAGGTAGGGAATGGAACTCGCTGCCTACTGATTTTTACCCCAAGCAATATGCCCTAAGCCTTTTTGAGGCAAAAGTGAACAGGCTGCTACTAGGCTGATAAGCACTAATCCAGACCTCATCTATACCGACATCGGGTGCAATCGAAGTCAAATATCTGCTTAGCCATAAATAAAGGGAAATAGATTTAATTCTCACCTTTATCCTTGTCTTCTTTGGTGCGGCTCTGGTCGAAGAAGCCTGTGGTGAGCGCCTTCCGCTTCAGCAAGTAGGCTCTTCGCTTCGGCTTCGTCGACGCAGCCACCGCGTTCTCTGAAACACGGGTAGTTGGTATAATAGCTGCAGGTATAGTCAGTTAACTGCTCAGTTTATTTAAAGTAAGGTAAAACATGTCCATAAATGTCTCTCTGTCAGCATTTAAATAAATAATAATATATAAATAAATTTTGAACTCCAATCTTTTAAATTGCTCTGATCCCAAAGTACGTAACTTCCTTCGGACATTTTTCGGACATTCCCACACACCGCCATCTAGTCCCAAAGTAAGCAATATGCCCTAACTAATGCTTTTGTGTTATGAAAATTAGACACAACGGTGGTACCACAAAACCCAGACCCGAGACAATATATCACTCGTTTATACAAATTATACAGTTAACATCTATTTACCGGTGTATCACAAATAAATGATTTGATTTGATTTATAAAAAAATATGATTTCTACATTGACCCAACCGGGAATCGAACCCGGGACTTTGGAGCGGCGACGCCTTGAAACCCAGCGTGCTTAACCACTACACTACGGAGGTATTTAAAATTAAAAAATATCATATTATGGAATCAACAGGGATGAAAAGACTACTAGGTAATGGTTGACGTCTTTTAAGTAATCAATACGTGGTTTTTCCTTTATGGAACTACACGACGTCTGATAGGACATAATAAGAAATACCAGTCCTAGTATAAAAATAACAAAGTATTTATGAGAGACGCCCCCTGTCATAATCGTTGACTGGTACGCGAAATACAAGAAATAAAATTTCTTACTTCGAAACCATGACAGTTGATGTGTGAAGGTATAAATTAAACTACCAGAACACATTGTAAACTTACCGGTTAATAAATTTAAAACTGTTATTAAAGAAACCCTTATGTCGAAAGTGATTATTTAAAAGATAATAATGTATTTATTTTTATTATTATTTATTTATTATGAAAACAACATGGTACATTCTTATAAACAAAGTCCTACAAAACTATTTACACAGTTTGTCTGTAGGATGAAGTGAAGTGTGTCTCATTTAAAGTTATGTAAGTATAGACTTGCATGATCACTACAAACATTGTAAACATTTTAAAACGAGGAATTGACAATAGTGACTGAGTTTGTTGCGCAGCTTCTTCTCAGCACTAGCCCACAATTGTCCGGAAGCTGTGGTGGGGTTTATATTGGGACGTGTAAATGTGCTCCCAGCGGGACTATTAGCATAAATAAATGACTATTATGACTTTCATGACTTTATGTTGTGAAGCGCACATGTATTACTTTTTATGTTTAATATCATGGGATAACACTTCAATGCATAACAAATAGTCAGGGATATTAAGCCCAGAGCTTCAACCCAAGCTCAGTTTAACCACCTTGTTACCTTGGCGGACGGCGTTAAGATATTGCACCTTAAAAAACATTCCAATCTTTTTGGCAAGACGCTCACGCCATTTTAATGGCCGGCCGAAATTATGCGCAAATAAATGTTGGAAAACAAACAAGTAACTTGAAGTGGCAACTCGACACTTGTTTTGATAGGAAAATTGCGACGCGCCGTGCTCACGCGCAGGTAGTTTCCGTGTTTGCTGTCATTCGAATTACCTACCTATGTTCATAACCTCTAGAACTTTATAGAGGTATTCCGCAACTTCAACTGAAAATATAAGATTTCCCATTAGACTTTTTTCTACTTCCTTAGGGAAGTATGTCATATAAAATATTGATGTTCAAATTTATCAAACTAAAACCTTTGGGTAAATACGAGTATCTTTACCTGTGTTCAAATGTAGAAGCATTTATCTAGTTCAAAAGTTAACCGTGGTGGATCAGAGAGTTTGATTTCGTTAGTATATGTGTGTAAACACATTTAAATTAAAATCATCAACATAATCAGCTTAAAGACGTCCACTGCTGAACACAGGCCTCCCCCACAGATTTATGTAAGTTTTAACTTCGGTATCTAGTGATACCGAAGCGCAGCGCTTTGGTAGTCCAAAGCGCTCGCATCACTGCGCTACGAGCACCTAACTATTTAAGAAATTAAACAATATTTAACTATATTACCTACCCAATTAAGCATTGTCATTTTACAAATAGCTCATTTAAATTAATTACAGCGAATCGTTGTGAAAGATAAAGATACAATAAGACATAGTGCGTACAAAGTAACGCACGCTATGTCTGTTAAACTAAACTAATTTAATAATTTTATGCAGCCACGAATATTAAAATAGCATATTCAGAAAAATATAAAAACTGAACGTGTGTGTATCTCTATGTAAGAAACCGTTCTGTCAGAATTCCAGTCAGTGCAATATCTCAAATAGTTCGTGCATTCCTATCTTAATGAGTTTTTATTTTCGCCACCCAATCGTGTAGGTAAACAAGGTGTGCAGCCTGGGGCTATTTTTAAGAACACATTACTGTCAGCCGGCAGATTGTCATATGATTATATTTACCACTACTACGGAAGATACACAAAAAATCTCAGAAACCCATGTATTCTGAAATTGGCAAGATTATGAAAATGAATTAAGTTATGGCGTTCCCCAATGGTTTTTTATCTAAATTGGTTTATGCTGACAGCAGCCCATAAACCATTTACGGTAGCTCAATTGGCCTGAAAGTTACTGGTTCGAGTGCCACCCGTGCGCAATTTTTGTTTTTTTATTTCATCTTTAACTCTACACTCTTTTTTATTTCACTTTCGAAATGTAATCTTTCGTAGGTTTTGGTTTGCGCAAATGTAATGTTATATTAGTCTGAGGAAACTTTATTGGTTTTAGTATTATCTTTAAGTGTTATTTATATTCATTTCAAAATAACTGTATGTTTTCCAAATATTTATAAATAAAAATATTTAAAAGTTGAATTTTTTCACATGTAAGTGATGTTACCAGCCCAACTACATGCGTCATTTCATTATACAAAACAACGTAAAATTCAACTGACATTACGTTAAACCCGATTATGACAGTTTTTAATTGATTTATATACTTTTTTACACAAAAAAAAATACAAAATGTGGACATAACGCCATATGGCTTTATCATTCAATCATTGTCGTAGTGAGTGAGTAGCTATCGAGATCTCATGGTAGAGCCGCGTGCGCCGAGCGAAATGAGCGGAACGGCGGGCGCCGGACGCCGCTCACGCTATAACGCCCCGTTTACTTTGCTAAAGGTGCCACAGTTTTCGTGTAATTTTTAATTTAATAACGAGCAGAAACGAAGAATATTCAAGGCCTTGTCTTGCTTGAGAATTGTCAACAGAAACCTTAACAGAGTTTCTGGCCGTGTCATTAGTTGCCGAACTATTTATATTTACGGCGAATTAATAAATATGTTAATGTTTGAAAACTTTACGATCCATTGATGGATTGAATTCTTTCATATGAAATGTTTTTTTCTAACTTCAAAAATGGTGGTATTCAAGTTAACCTGTATGTATGTGATATAGTTAGAATTGGATAAAATTTGAGTATATTGATCTATCTAGGCTTCAAAACACGTATGCTAACTTTCGTGTTACAAACACGATGTTTGTCTCATAATTTCTCAAAAACGAGAATTCATAGCGAGATACAGATTCTTTTTTTAGTTTTCATATGAAAAAAATCAATTTAAACATCCGATTAATAAGCATTTAGACAATGCTGTTACTAGTTAATTTCTTCACGTGTCACAAGTGAAATCGCGGGCGAATGTCCGGATTATTAAATAAAAAGACTTAAGAACTTATGCCAAGATTAAAATTATTACTGTTAATCCATGTATCAGCAAATTCAACCGCAAGTGTCCCAATCTTCAAACGGGCCGTCAAATGATTTACAAATTAGTACAAGCGCCACTGACAGACTTCGCGAATGCTGTAAACGCCGTCGTCAAAGATAACGAGGCGATGACGAACGAACAGGGTTACCAGATACAAAACCTAAGGCTCTTGCGAATATCAGTATCAGCTAGCTCTGGTTTCAATCGTAATTCTGTTGCTCGGTACCGTTACCATGAGTTTACAGCGGTTTTACTCGCTAGCAACGATGAAAATTTTTGTATGGAAAATTTTAGTTCTGCAAGTCTCCACTAGAGGCACTGTGCAATTTTCCATAGACGTTTTTTGTCCTTGCTAGCGAGTAAAATCCCCGTTTACTCATGGTGACGGTACAGTTTTGTTGTCGATGACAGCGACATAAGACAGAAAGAAATTTATTTGGTACACTACAAAAATACAGAAATAAACATAAAAAACGTTATTATATGTAGTGAAACCAGATTGGTTTCCACTCAGCTTTTTTGCCATGGCAAGCCGTGGCGCTGGTTTTCAGTGGAGATCAATGGTCTGAGATACCACCACCAAATTTTATTAAAATTAAAACAAATACAAAGAAAAACTTATACATTATACATAATGTCCACTATGCAAAGTGGGCCGTAATTGTACTCAGCTACGCAAAAAATACAGTTAGGTTGAAAGCTTTAATTATAAACGTTCAATTTTCTTAATACTAACTTCAAGAGAAATTCATATAAATATGCCAAAAAAAGTAGCAGCAGTATCTCCCGCTCAAAACGCCTGAAAGTAAGAAAATCTTTCCCTGATTCTCCGACACATCCGTTTTGGCAGCCCTATGTAGGCGCATATTGCAGTTATGACGCTCTGATGTTAACCCATCAACAGTCAGTTAAGTCGGCACGCATCGGGAATGGAGCGGCCGAAAATACTGCGATGCAAATACACTGCAGAATGCGATCCGCAAATATTTCGAACAGCGATGGATATGATGTCACGAAGATGAAATGTCAGAATTATATTTTGATACATGGATTTTCTATAATAGGTCTTTTTATAAACCGTTGGGATCTCGGCTTTTAAAGTGTAGCGTAACTTGTAGTTTGCCTGTCAAATGCATAGTAATGAACCTTATCTAGAATCCAACGAAAACAAACCAAAATCAGATGCCACTTCGTAGACAGCATATCTAGCTCGTACTTTTATTTCTTGAAAGCTGATACTCAAGCATCGTAGGTTTATAATTTATTTTTCAACACACTTGCTCAAAATGACGTTTTTATTCCACCGATTTTTGGCACATAATCATAGATATTAAACACGCGTGCTTTTTCTGTATATTATTGCACTAGTGCCTTTTGTTTATTAACCCGACCAATTTACATTTGTACCCTAGTACCAAGTAGTAAGTAAGAAGATGAAGCGATATAATTTAGTCGGGTTATAACTTACACAACAAACAGTATTTATGCGAAAAATAACAGTATGTTCATATTTATTTCAATAAATGGTAAATCCAGCTTTATTACTAAAAATAAATCAAATTCATTTAAAATTTTCTATAATTTGTGTTTTAAATAACGAATTATTACATTTTTACTCTTGCCTGTTGGCCGATCTAGTTCGCGCCTTAACCTTGCGCGCGCATCAGTTTCGCGGCAAGAAAAAAAAACAACGCGCCATTTTTCGTAAATAGTAATAATGGCGGCTGTGGTGTGACGAAGTTTGGATTAATGGCAAGTGTGTTGAAAAACGTCGTATGAAACACGTGTGCCTGTGACCATTATATACGCGGCTTTCTCATGGCGCACTCGCTTTCGCTCGTGCGCACACAATATCGCCTTGTATATAATGGTCAACTTAGCACACTTGTATCATAATGTACTATTTCAACACACTTGCTCAAAACGACGTTTTTATTCCACCGATTTTTGGCACATAATCCTGGATATTAAACACGCGTGCTTTTTCGGTATATTATTGCACTAGTGCCTTTAGTTTATTAACCCGACCAATTTAGGTTTGTACCTTAGTACCAAGTCGTAAGTAAGAAGAAGAAGCGATGTAATTTAGTCGGGTTATATCTTTTATTTTAGCAACAAACATTATTTATGCGAAAAATAACAGTATTCTACATAGGTATTTATTTCAAGAAATGGCAAATCCAGATTTTTCATTTATTTTTTTCTGTAATTTGTGTTTTAAACACGAATTATTAGATTTTTAATCTTGGCTGTTGGCCGATCTAGTTCGCGCCTTAGCCTTGCGCGCGCATCGGTATCGCGGCAAGAAAAAAAAACAATGCGCCATTTTTCGTAAACAGGTAATTGTCGGCTGTGACGAAGTTTGGATTAATTGTGAAGTTTAATATTAGCGAAAATGTCTACTTCAAGTAAAGAAAATGAAGAAAACCTACTAACATACTCTGCCGGACATACGTAACGAGGCGAAAAACGCGTGCGATAGTCTTTTGCCATCAAAGTAGAGTGAAATGTATTTTTACTAAATGTTTTATTAATTAAAATCTAAGTAAATGAAGAGTCTTGTTTTTTCCTCGCAAGTCTGTTGAAAAACGTCGTATGATACGCTTGTGCCTGTGACCATTATATAAGCGGCTTTTTTATGGCGCACTCGCTTTCGCTCGTGCGCACACAATATCGCCTTGTATATAATGGTCAACTTAGCACACTTGTATCATAATGTACTATTAGCATATTATATAAATTTATTTACAAATTCGTTTAAAGGTACAATTTAGGCGTCATTCAGCTAGATTTTCGTATTTGATTAAAATTGATGATGTTTGTTGTGGTATCTGATCTGACACCAAAGCCTTCGTAAACAGTAGCAATATTTTAAAACTTATAACTGCGGGTCTATATGCGACGCATATTATGTAGTAGTATTGTTACTACTTACACCCTCGACGTTTCAACGGTGTTGCAACCGTCGTGGTCACGAGGAGACTGGCGCGTAATAAGTTTTAAGTTATAATGCAACGCGAAAGTTTAAAAAAAAAGTAGCAATATTGGTTAAACAGTTACAAAAGTTGCATCCAATATGATTGACAGTCGCACTCCCGCTATTACATTCTAGTGAATGTTTGTAGACTTAAGAGTAAGAATAACACAGTGCTAAATGACACGTGTCATGCGTGCGTGGGCCTGTGATAGATGGAGATCGGCACGATTGCCGCGGGCAGCGCACCAACGCGGTAGGGATGACACAGACTGACTCGATAGAGGTCGAAAGAGATCTAGTTCATCGAAAGAGATCTAGATCACTGCATCAGTGTCTACTTGCAGTAATGTTGACAACCTATCTTGAATGGAGCATTAATAAAAAAAAATAAGAAAGTAAAACAACTGTATTGTAAATAATAGAGTATAAAAATATGACATGACATTATTTTTATAAACTCATAAATTAAAAAATATAAACAGAATTGAAGTTGTTATGTAATAAATATTCGGCTTAGGACCAATTTTTCAATGGTCAGATAAAACTTATCAGACTGATAAATTGTAATGCGTCAGATTTAAAAAAAAAACAGGTACCTATGATTGCTGGCAATTAGGTGACGTTTTCAAATTAGCCATAATGTATTTTGTTCGACGAATATTTCTTATCTGACTATTGAAAAATCAGCCATAAATGGACTGAAAATGCAAGTATGATAAAGTGTACCCTATTTAAGTGCAAACAAATATATTCTATTTTATTCAGAATAAAAAGATTTCTGGGTGAGCTTTATCATAACTCTTGCTCTATCATCCAAATTAAAAAATCCGTATCAAATAACAAAAAACAATAGCACAATAAGCTATTTTTTTTTACTGTATATTTCAATATTTTATAAAAGTTTGTAAGAAGTAAGACACAAATTGTCATTAATAAAAGATATGTAATTACATATAGACCTTTACACATAGAAATATAGGTACTGAAATTTTTTGAGGCCCCTTTTTTAGCAATTTGCTTTGTCATCCTAAACCAACTCATTCATTAGGTAAATAAATCTATATACTTACTAGTGATTTAAATTTATGATGCTTAACATTTAGATAACTTTATGAATACTGAATACAAACATCGACATAATTAATTAACGCCTATACAACACTACCACACAGATCACAGGGCGTGGGAGAAAGCACGATAGCGATCGCGCTGTAAAAATACAGTTGATGCCGAAGAGATGCCAGAGACCGCGAATGGGTTTCAAGAAGATCGCCATGATAACTTTATGCGCCCTTGATGACCATGACTCAGATTCGGGCAGGGTAATTGCGATTATATGCAACACTGTGTTTTTTATGATTGGTAGAAAGACATCCCATATTGCTGAAAACCAGCGCTGTATTTATTTAAGCATTTTCTGAAACTGACATGTTCTCTTTAATTTTTATTAATTTGTATATTTACCTCTTATTTTGTATGTTTATGATAAGATTGTAAAAACTTTGTCACCCTGTTTTTTTTTGGCATAATTATTTTCAATTTTTACTTCATGGACTTTCTGTCTTCTTGTCAGTGCTGTTTGAGACAAGCATTTAGTTATCCTTTTGAAGAACCACTTCTTATTCTTATTTCTTATTCATATAAAGTACAGAAAAACGTGACTTACAATGGTTAGCGATTAGTAATCCCTTCACGGAGACTTTCATTAACCTCTTCAAGCCCCACTCAAAACATTCGCAACTCAGCTCGCACGTGGACGCAGATAACGAACAACAAAATGCCGGGAATGCCTGCTATTTATAGCTGCGTGTGCGCATCTGTTCGCACGATCTGTTGCCACGGGGAACGCGGCTTGTTAGCAAAGGTACTCTTTAACGGAAACCACGTTCGTATAAGTACGTATAAGTTGTAAAAAGTACTGGAGGCTTGTATTTCGATTACTTAGATTGCAAATAACGTATTTTACAGTTAAACAGCTCTGCTTTACTGTCAAATTATCAATTCGTATTGCGATTTCACATAATACAGGATGATATTTTGGACAGCGACTCAGGGGTTGTTATCTAACTGACATAAAAAATGTCGACATCCGATCAAACTACGACATTAATTTAAAAATTAATAGAAAATCTAGCCGACATACACCTAAACCGTTACGTGTAACTTAAACTTCTTAGCTCTTCTTTATTAAGGATTAAATAAAAAAAACTTCTCTAGCGTCACCATTACAAAACGTAATGAAAAAATCGCTTCATTTGTGTTCCTGTTTGTACATGTATTCAAGTTAAAAGCTACGAAGTGCTAACTTGCTACGGGCTACGAAGCCGAAGCTACGACGTAGCAGACCTATACGTAGCATTGTAGCAAGAAGTGCTTTTACTGGACATCAATTTTTCGTAGCACTACTGCTACGAATTTTGTAGTAAACTTTTACACGTAATTTGTTGGTAAATAGATAATTTAGTATTAAAATAATACTTGCTTCTTACTTTCAAGCGGGTTTATTTTCTCAATCGCAATGTATTTTTAACTCGTACGTATAATTAACACACGGAAAATCGCGCCTCCATAATGATATTATCATCGAGCCGCCCACGCATCTTAATTCGGAATGATCTCTTTAAAGTCATGTGATTGCCAACCGGCGTAATGCGAAGGCGCGGGCTTCAAATATTTAAATGTAGAATTCGTAACAATTAAACTTTTTCTTGAAGCGACTCTTGATTTTAATTTCATCGCTTCGTACAATTTAATAAATGAGTATTAATTTCTCAAAACAAACAGACATATTTCAATTGAATAATCTTACAGGCGAATTTTCGTTTTTTTCCCAATATTATATTTTCGTACCTATTCCGTGTAAACTTTTAAAATGTTTTTTTTTAAATTCTGTAAAGGTAATCTTTTAACATTTTTTTCCCAATATTTTATTTTCGTTCATTTCCCGTGTAAACTATTAAAATGTTTCTTTTTAAATACCGAAGAGCAATTTTTTTTAAATAAAGGTTAATTTTTTTACGGATTCAATTTTTTATACAATTGTTTTGCGTTTTAAATCATTGAAACAGACATGATACAAACATACATGCTTATACTGCTTTAAATTAGTACTCTTTTTTGTCTTTGCACAAAATTCGGCTCGAATGGCCAAAAAAACTGATGAGTGTGACAGTTTGTGAGATGAGTGCTAGGGTTCATTGCAAGGTTAAGTAAAAGTACGAAACAAACCCAATGAAAGTTGTTCTAACACTGATTTATTCAAGGTAATCTACGTATTTATAATATAAACGCATAAGCAGAGATACGGAAGTTATTTATAAGTTTTGTGACGACCTCCGTGGCGTAGTGGCTAAGCACGTTGGGTTTCAAGGCGTCGCCGCTCTGAGGTCCTGCGTTCGATTCCCGGTCCGGTTTATATAGAAATAAATAAAAATCTATTTTGTCTCGGGTCTGGGTGTTGTGATACCACCGTTGTGACTTATTTCCATAACACAAGTGCATTAGCTACTTACTTTGGGATCAGAGCAATGTATGTGATTGGTGTCAAATATTTATTATTTATTTATTTATGTGTGCGTCAATAACTTATTACCTAAACGGTCGCGAGTGTGACCTAAATATAAAGTCATCAATGTCAATCTATACTAATACGAGGGTCAAACTGAAAGTTCTTAGAAAATCAAAAACTGATTACATTAGCCAGTTATTAGTTTTATTATATCTTTTCAAAATATTGTCCATTGACGTCAATACACCGCTGCATGCGATGGAACCACTGGGAAAAGCACTTTGCCCACTCGTCCTTAGGGGTCTCTTCAATGGCATCGCGATACGCAGCCACCGCTTCTTCAGCATTCATAAACCGCTTTCCTTTAAGTTTTTCTTTAATTTTTGGAAATAAATAAAAATCACAAGGCGCGAGGTCGGGGCTATACGGCGGGTGACCCAGTAATTCAACGTTTGATGTCGCCAAATAGTCGATCGTTCGCTTGGCGGTGTGCGACGAGGCGTTGTCGTGGTGAAGGAGGATCCTACTGCGAGGTCGTTTCTCTCGAACTTTTTCCAAGACAAGTGGCAAACAATTGGTAGTGTACCATTCTGCAGAAACTATTTTTTGATCCTCTAACACAATTGTTGCGAAATGACCTATCCTTCCAAAGAACGAGGCCACCATTTTTTTTCCCGCACTTCGATCTCTCTTCACTTTAGTTGGCAACTCCTCGAAAGGAAACACCCACTGAGCAGATTGTCTTTTGGTTTCAGGATCATAACAGTAAATCCAGCTTTCGTCACCTGTTAGTATGTCGAACACAGCATTTGAGTCACCTCCGTTAAATCTTTCAATCATTTTACGGCACCAATCCACACGATGGAGTTTTTGAGCCTTAGTCAAATTATGAGGTATCCACCGGGCGCAAAGCTTCCTGACCGCTAAATGTTCGTGGAGAATTTTGTGCACTTGACTCATACCGATGCCTAAGCTTGTCCGAATCTGCTGATAGGTCACTCTTTTGTCAGTCTCTATCATACGCCGCACAACACAGATGTTATTTTCAGTCGTCGCCGTAGAAGGCCGTCCCTCACGTACATCATCATTGAGATTAGTGCGACCACGTTTAAACTCATTAAACCAGTTGTAAACAGTCGCACGAGATGGGGCTTCATCGTGAAAGGCCAATCGTAGTCTATCATAACTTTCTTGTTGAATTAAATGACATCGAAAGTCATAAAAAATCATTGCACGAAAATTTTCTCGTGTTAAATTCATTTTGACGTGACACAGACAATTTTCAATTTGCCGCCAAATCGTAAAACAAATGACAAATGAATGAAATATATACTCAGCAGGGTTGGAAAAAAAACAGTTTTTTTTTAAATTTTATAAAACAAACAGTTCAAATTGTTTTAAACAAGTGTTTGTTTTGTTTTTTTTTTGTTTTTTTTTGTCCTTTTTAGTTTAGGGCATTATTTTAAATTAATTCGAATTCGACCTATAATGTTTCATTTCCAGACTAGATCTTTTGACTTTTCAAATTTTCTATAGTAAAATAAATATTGACAAAAAACGATCAATGGATAAACATTTATTTTATGTTGTGCGTATCTCTAATCACTACTAAACGATTTACATTCACCCTGAATGTTTCCTAGCAGGACTATACCGGCGGGGAAATACCTATAAACTATAAATTCTATTCTATGAATAGGGGCACCCCCAATATTTATTAATTAGTGATGGGCCGAATGTGGTTTGAACCGAATACGAATTTCGGCCGAACATTCGGTAAAAATCAAAAATGCCGAAGTTCGGTTTTTATTCTGCACTTATATGGTAACAACTAACAAACAACAATAAAATATACCTATAAGTAATTAATATATTGAATTTTCAAAAAGTTTATTTGATTCAAACAAATCATAAGACTTCCTAATTTAATAAGAACTTATTGAATTTGATTTTTTAATTCTAAAACTTAAGATTGAAATGTCGAAAAAGGAAACTGATAATGACAGTTAGTTACTTGATTAATAAATAAATTACCATGATTTTAAATTATGTAAAAGGCTTATTTATTTAATCAGGTATGAGTGAGTATGACAGATTTGATTTTTTTTATGTTTTATTAATCTTAAAATCAAAATTGTGCAACTATTTCACTCTTTTCTTATACCGAATGTTCGGCATTTCAACCGAATTTCGGAAGAATGCCGAAGTTAGGCCCATCCCTAATATTTATATTTAAATGAGGGGAATAAAATAACCACTATTCCATTCGACAGCCATCCATTAGGGACTTTCCTAACGGGACTTTACCGGCGGGGAATTACTTAATATGAATTCTATAAATACGAGTGCCTTTCTTTCTCACATTTCATTTCATTATTAATTCTGCGACTGATAACACCTCATAAAAATGTCAACTCCAGGACGCAAAAAGCATGCAATTTGGGAACAATTCACATCGATCCCCCAAGAAAATACCACACTGAAGACCAATAGGGTGCGTTGCAGAAAATGTAAGAAAGAACTAGTTGGACTTGTGAAAAGAATGGAGGCACACTTCCAGCAATGTAGCACCACCACCGGTTCTAACACTGACGCAAATCTTGACGCGGACAGGGACGTGGAGGAGGAGTTGTTGAGTGATGCTGGTTCTTCCCGAACTTCAGATAATTCTTCTGCTACACCCACATCTTCTGTTACTACTCTTCAATCTAAAAATGCCAGTACCAGCAGCAGCGCGAGCGTGAACATTTCAATGAAAAGATTTATTATTGCTACAAGTCAAGAAGATAAGAAGAAAATTGATTTACAATTATCTCGTTATATGTTTGCTACTAACACGCCTTTTAACCACGTAGAACACCCAGAGTTACTGAAATTAATGGAAATTTTACGCCCAGGATATAAACCTCCAAACCGCAAACAAATTGCTAGCAAGCTACTCGACGAAGTCTACAACTCGACTCAAGAAGCCGTAAAAAATGAATTGAAAAACAAAGTTGTTAATCTGGCAATTGATGGGTGGAGTAATGTCAGGCAGGACTCGATAGTTTGTGTCTGTGTTACCGATGTGTTGACAGACTCAACTCATTTAATTGATACAATAGACACAGGAGCCGAAAGCCATACAGCTGACTACTTGGTTAAAGTTACTACTGCGGCAATAAAACAATGTGAAACTTACAAATGTACGGTGCGAAGTGTAGTGACAGACAACGCAGCAAATATGAGCCGTATGAGACGAGATTTAGCCCAACAGGAAGAACTAGCTTCTCACGAGGATATACTTACATACGGCTGTTCATCACACATATTAAACCTTCTAGCAAAGGATTTGAATGCAGAAGATATTACTGATAAAGTTAAGTCGATAATGCGGTACTTCAAATACACTCACTTTGCATCTGCCAAATATAAAGAAGCTGGTGGAAAAGCAATTGTTATACCACAACAGGTACGGTGGAACACAATGGCTGACTGCTTAAAAGTGTTATTAGAAAATTGGCATATAATGTCAGATATATGCTTAAATCATTCAACTGCTATAGATCTGTCAATTTCATTGAAAGTAAATGACATGGCGCTGAAGCAACAAGTCCAGGCTCTCTACAAAAAACTGGAAAACATCGCAGTTACACTTGACATCTCCCAAAAGACATCCTGCTGTATTGGCGAAGTGACTGAAGCATGGATAGAGCTTAAAAATATGTTTGAGGGAGAGAATGTACGACTGCGTGAGACCGAGTATTCATTGGATGATTTAAGGAAGTTCAAAGCTCGTTATGAAATGGCAATGTCTCCAGCTCATTTTGCAGCAAACTTACTACATCCTAAGTACAGGGGTGAAAAACTCACGAGTGAAGATATTTCTGAGGCTTTATTATTTATAGAAGCTTATCACAAAGAGGCGATGCCCTATGTTGTTAAATACAGGGCAATGACAGATCCCTTTCATAACTTTCTATTTGAAGATCATGTAGTAAATCAGGTCGGACCTCTCGAATGGTGGCAGTCATTAAAAAAACAAATTAATGGTCAAACAATGAACTTAGTGGCTCAGCTTCACACTGCTGTAGCTTCAAGTGCTGGAATTGAAAGACTGTTTTCAACATTTGGATTTATTCATTCTGACGTACGAAATAAACTGGGTACAGAGAAAGCTGCAAAACTTGTTACAGTTTTTAAATACCTTAATAAGGAAAAGAAGAAATAATTGTTATCTTGATCTTGTCATATTGTCTTACTCTCCTGACTGACAAACAATTTTGATTTTATAATGTTTATTAAATATAGGTAATTTTGTTTGTTATAATTTTGTTTTTGATTGATTTTAAATTGAAATTTTTAATATTCTATACTATCTAACTAATACATGTTTCAAAAATACGTGTTATCTTATCCCATTTTACCCATATAAATCCTGGTACTTGGTAGGTACTTAGATCTTTGTTTGACTGAATAAATAACTTATCAAAAAAATATTACTTTCATTTTATATCATTCATTCGCAATGAAAAGTAGTTTTAAAGCTTGTTTTTTTCTCATCGTTTTATACAATGTTTAAAACTTGTTTTAATCTGTGTTTTTAAACGTGTGATAAAAAACACGGTTTAAAATCAAACTGTTTTAAACATTGTTTTAAACATGTGTTTTAAAACCATTTGTTTTAATCATGCCAACCCTGATACTCAGTAATATTGGCAAAGAGTTCTATTTTCAAATTTTAGAATATTTTTTTTATTATATTGTTTATAAGTAGCCAGTTCTAAGAACTTTCAGTTTGACCCTCGTATTATAAAGCTGAAGAGTTTGTTTATTTGTTTGTTTGTTTGTTTGTTTGAACGCGCTAATCTCAGAAACTACTGGCCCGATTTGAAAAATTATTTTTATGTTGGATAGTCCATTTATCGAGGAAGGCTTTAAGCTATATAACATAAGGATACGACTCACAAGACCACAGCAGCAATGAAAAATGTTGCGAAAACGGGAGAAAAATATTCCTTTTGAGAGCTTCCGCTGCGTACGCTGCGGAAACCGCTAAAGTTACACAAAAATCATGTATGACAAGATTTTTCAAAATTGAAAGTTCTATAATAAAGTCCGCGACAGCATAAGTCTATCTTTTACGGTTGACTTACTACAACCTTTTTTATGTTAATAAATTTGTAAAAAAATAATGCATCATTTTTAGAGGTGTATTGTACACACAGGTATGTATTCTTATCAAAATAAATACATTCATCATCACGAGCATTTCATTTAGAACAAAGTTGCCCTTTATATCATTTGCTTCCAATAAATATCTTAGGAGCTATCACAGTTTTAATATAACTCCGCACCAAAATAATGTTCGCAGCTTAAGTACAACGTGCGCTTGCGCTAATTATTTTATAAAGCTGAAGAGTTTGTTGGTTTGAAGGCGCTTATCTCAGGAACTGCTGAACCGATTTGAAAAAATATTTCTGTGTTAGATAGCTTATTTATTGAGAAAGGCTTTAGGATATAAAACATCACGCTGCGACGGGAGGGGAGGGAGCAAACTCAAAACGCGCGGACGAAGTCGCGGGGGACCGCTAGTAATAATAATAGTTGGGCTAAAAACGTTAAACAGCTTCCTAAACTCCTTAAATCAAGGGAGATTATTACATTGACTATCCTAATTGAATGCTAGTGCCCCCTTATCAATGCCATCCATCGGCCAGCAGAGTCTTATCACACTATAGTTTATGTCAATTATTAGAATCGATATTTTTTATCATCTGCTTTATATTTATAACTCTGCCTCGGTGACGAAGCGGTAGAAGGGGCGCACTTTAAGGCGACGGCTGCGCCAGAGGTCCCAGATTCGATCCCCAGGTCGGGCCAAAAATATGTACCTGGGTTTTTCTATCTAAAATTTCTTAGGGTTGCCCAGTTTGGAAGTTGGCGATGTTTCACTACCGTGCCTCGGAAAGCACGTAAAGTCGTTGGTCCTGCGCCTGATCTTTTTCCGGTCGTGTCAGATTGCTTTCCCATCGGGCTTTGAGAGTAAAAGGAATAGAGGGTGCACCTGTGTTTGCGCAAACACTTGTGCACTATAATATGTCCCGCGCAGTCGGTGAGTCGTTGTGACCGTAGTCAAAATCGGTGATATAAATAATATTATACTCCCCCTATAATATTATTTGTATATCACTTTAATCTGTAGTTATGATGCTTGCCAGTGCACTACTATAAAACGACCTTCGTTTCATCATTAACTCATATTAGAAGCATGTTCGCATAAATATCTTTAATTTAGATTAATAGTAAGTGATCTATCGTCGCCCGCGCTCTGTCCAACTGGCTACTATAGTTTCTGATATGTGGTAATGTTTATTTCCATCTCAATAGACTATCAGTCTGGTATTAAAGGGCCTTGGTGTTTAAAAATAATCGCCTATAAACTTCCACCATGTTATGAGAGGACATACACATTCAACTTTAGGCGAACATTTCTTGATATTGATTCTTGATTAAAGGTTTATACTCATTCATGAAGGGTTATATCCTCTTATACGTTATTGACTGACAAAATTTTGATGGAACACTTTGCATCAATGTTTGTTCCCTCTGTGCCTCGTTAAAAACGTCGTCACAGTCGATCACTCGTGGCACTGAAAATTAAAAAATGATGCATACCCATGCCCTTGTTAACCCTAGAAAAGGCTTGTAAACATCCCACTCATATTTTAATGCAAAAGTTAGTGAGTGTGTATGTATATTACTTGTTCACGTCTAAACGGCTGAATGGATTTTGATGAAATTTTGTAATAATATAGCTCAGTTATCGGAATAGCAGATAGGCTTTAACTATTGTCATATTTTTGAAGAGAAAACTTCTTTAGCGGCGTTGAGCACTTTTGTGGGATGGGGGAAAAATGTGAAACTCGCGTCAGGACACGTGGGCTGATCGAAAAACCGTAAGACGGTTGGCGAAATTATGGGTGTAAGTTGATTTTTCTGAGAGATAAACTTTTTAATGTAATTTAATATAATATAAATTGTAATGTTTGTGTACGACAGCGTAATAAATAAATATTGTATTCTATAAAATTATTATTATTGTATTCTATCACAAAAATGATAGTACTTTTATATTGATAATAAGAGCAATTCATTCAAAATTATTCCCTAACTATTCCAAAAAATCAAAAATGCACAACGTTGATATTCAAGTTTTCACTTCTGCCGGCACTCCCGGAGTGCAATTTTTTTAATGCTGGGCAGCGCTAGTTAAAGATAATTTAGTATTTCATTCATAGGATAATCATATTTGACATCTCCTATTTACCATGGTCACGAACAAGTGATATGTTTTTGAAGGATTACTTCAAGTCATTAAAGATCGTTTCATGGGTGACTTCATCAAAATAAATACACAATCCATCACGTGATCTAAATGATATTATTTTCTCTAGCCCTTGATCAGAGGCGTGCACGCACGTCACCCGCGTCACGCTTGCGTAATGGCCCGGCCGCCATCTTGCAAACAGTCGCGTTTCGCGCGTAAAAATAAACCATTGTCGAGTGGGTCACCTGGGAGGTTACTGCATTTTACGTTTTGTCGGATTTTTTAGCGTGTGCCAAAAATAGCGGTGCATGTTTTAGTTTGAGTGACACATCGATGGTGGGCGAACCATTAGTGTGTAGTTTACCTTAAGATTTACTCACGTGCAAATTATGTAAGAAACACCACCATATTGCAATTCGCAGAGAAATTGCATTGCTTGGAACAGTTAACGCTTTGCTGCCTATCGCTTCTTACTGACGGAAATTCAGTGATAAACTTCTTGACGGTCTTTTATTCACTATTTGATGAACGGTCGGTTTGGTTTTCTTCAGTAGTATTTTTTAGGTTAATCTTACTAGATAAAGTTCGTTTTTCTTTACTTGTCAAAAATAGTATACAATCTTATTCTAGCTTGTAAAATAATAACAGGGAAATATTTCATTGAATTTTTCATTAGTGAAGATCTCAAAATACGACTATCAATTACCCATGTAAGTTTTGACTTTTGTAATTATCTTATTTTAAATTCATTCACTTCGTGAAAAAGACAGGCAATAAGTATATTTTACCCGTATTCCGCGTTAAAAAAAATGTATCAGAGCACTGTTTCGTGTATGGTGTGTTTTGTGATTGACGATTGTTTACAATATTGACAAGCAAAGAAAAACTGGCTCAAGATCCTGAGTAAATAGGAATTATTCTGAGTGGTAGAGAAGTACGCTGTTATTATTTGATATCCCCTTAATAAAAACAATTAAGGAATCAAAGCTCACAAAGTTTTTTTTGTATTTGGAGTCCTTTTAACTCTAATAGTCTAAGTCCATTAAGTGTCGGAAATTGGGCAAGCTCTCCTAGTTCTTCACTTAGGTCAGTGGCGATGATTCATAGCTGATCAAGCTCAAAAAAGAGGACTATATAATGTCTTCGTTATTGACAGCTGGTATGTCCACGGTATAGTTTTGAAATACTGCGCGGCGGTGGGCGTCCCGTTGCAGTCGGTCTGCCAAGATGACTTGTGGCGAGGGAATCCGAGGGAACGTTAATACTCATCTAATATCCTACAGCTGAACCTGTTTTCAAGATTTTGTAAATAAAAATACAAAGTAAGAGTCTGTTTAAACTAGGCATGGAAATGATTGCTACTTTTTATTCATTTTCATTTCATGAAATGAAGATTGTTTTTCATATGAAATCACATGTGAAATTTCATTGCCAATGATTTTCTTCGCAGTGTGTATTGCGACGCGAGTAGGGCGACTAATTAATTTTATATGAATTTCAGTGTACGCAAATAATGCGATTTTCGTACCGACCTGCTACAAACTCATTGCGAAATGATCCTAACTTAACGACTATGAGTTTAAAATTCAATTTTTGACTGCTGTGCGTCGTAAGTCATATATGACCGCATAGATAGAGTATAGTCATTCCTACTCGCACACTCGCGCACAAATATTTCGCAGAGTGCGATTTGTAGCAGTCTTGCTAATTGAGTGGACTTCTGTCCATCTGCCAAATAAATACTTGTACGGCGCCTACAGTGCAAAAGCCAACATTCGGGGAAACCCGGACGATGGTAGCCCTGTTCTAGACGGGCTCGTTGCGAAACTTGGTGGTCTGCCAACCCTTGTACAAACTTCACGTGGACCTATAATCTTCCTTATTGTCATCAGAATAAGGAAGAAAGTTAATCTTCGGTTCCTAGTTGTACACAAGCTAGGTATGCTCTTATGCGAATCTAATGAAGTCGTTAATTAAAAGCCTGTAATTGTTTTGAGTGACGTAGTGTGCAGGTGTTATTTGAAAGTCTAACTCTGGGCTTCAGGACTAAGGAAAAGTTTAAATATACTTCGACACTGATTCTGAGAATGAGAACTAGTTCAATTTAAAGTAATTGTAGAGCGATGTTGGATCTTGGAGTAGCAGTAATATGATTTATTTATGAGAAGTATGTTATTAGTAAATCAAATTCACATGTACGAGTTCACGTAGAAATTCCGTATTAACATAATACGAGTAGTGATGTTATGTAAATTAATAACAACTTTAATTGTCGTTCTCAACTCTGCATCAATTTGCCAAATCAAAAGAACTCAATATTTTTTGCAGTAAATAGCAAGAAGTTTGTTCATAAAATCAAAACCGTTTCATGAATAGCAGATGAAATTTCATATGAAATGAAATTCATTATTCACACCTGCTACTTTTTTTCGTAT